>JANHGB010022339.1:0-19900 GCA_026283785.1 Coracopsis vasa
GGACACAGAGCCTTGGGTGACATGGTTGAGTGTGGGGTGTCCCTACTCATGGCAGGGGGGTTGGAACTTGATGATCTTAAGGTCCTTTCCAACCCTAACTATTTTATGATTCTACTGCCCCAGCAGTGACACAGAACATCACCCCAACAGAGAAAAGGCATCACTGCTGCTTCATATGTTCAGCCAAAAAAGCACCCACACAATTTTAAAGTCAGTGCAGCTGTTAAAGCACCGTGTGCTCAGCTGTCAACTTAAATCAGGGATAGTCTCAGTTAGCAATTCAAACAGCAGGAAACTGATTTCAAAAAGAGAATAGTTAAGAGGAAGTAAATTCAGTTTGAGCAACTTGGACACACTTGAAAAAAGTCTCCAAATCAGTAATATCAGTGCATGCAGCCACAGTAATTTACAAGATTGTAAACTAAGAACAGTTCACAAATCATCCAGGAGCAATAATCCAGGAGAGCTTAAAGAGATACAATTTAAACTACCTTAAGCACATGCATGCGTATTAACATGACCAAGTGTAAGTTTTGGAACCATCTCAAGCCCCAGTGGGGCACCTGTAACAATTTCCACATCTGCTAAATACTAATAACAAGTCAGAAAATCTCCAGTAATTACAAATTGAACAAAGTTAAACAGAAAACAGCATCAATTTTCCATTGTACATGAGAAGAGGCTGATCTGTACAAGTTGATCTTCATGTTCCTTCTTCCCTTTTCATCAGAAGCTTTGAAACTGTCCAGAACTAACTTCCCTAAGTAACATAAGTAAACATGTCTTGTATATACATATACGTGTATACATACATATGTGTATATAAATGCATGCCTTTATATAATGTAATATATGTAATCCTTTCAGTCTTGAGGAGAACTGCAACATGACTTGCCTCCAAGCTTCCTCTGTTTCTAACAGCTGTCGGAACATTGCTTCTGCCATCTCTTTACGTATCTTCACCTCCAGTAGGAGTTTACTTCGCCTTTCTGCAACTAGCTTCTCTTTTAGGTCCTCTGTAGTTTTCAAGAGATCCTAAATTCAACATATTTCCTTTCAAAAAACAAGCTAGAAACACACATTTGCAACACATCACATGAAACACATGATATGCATGCCAAATTAAATATTCATACACACAGCTATCCACAGAGGGCATTTCTACAAACCTGTAATTTCAGGGGGGCTGCAGAAGAGGTTAAATATAATAGAATAATAAAATAGTTGGAATATAGTTGGAAAAGACCTTCAAAGGTCACCTAGTCCAAACCCCTGAGTTCCTACTGCAAATATAACCTTTCTTTATCTTGATGGTTTCTGCTATCAAAAAGTTTATTACTCTTTTGGCATTTAAATATTAATTTGTACAACCATTTAGTATAAAACCTAATTGATCTTTACAATTCATTATTGTTATATTGCATAGATTTGGTTTTGAAATGCTGCATCTTAGCTTGTTCCTGCTGTACCCAAAAGAGCACAAACATCTAAAAGTTGTTTTAAATACACATGCTGCTTCCTTACTGTTAGCATTAAGCAATCAGTTGAATTCCAAATCTAGCACTTGACTTAATTAGAAAGCCACAGGCAGTCTTCCACAACTACACTTGATCCCTCAGAGCTAGAACACTTTAAGATTAGGTCTGCCTGACCACAAGCAGAAGCACATCTCTTAAGTTAAAAGCTTCTAGTATTATAGCTAATAGTGTTGGCTTTCTTGGGTATAATCTTTAGTAGATGTGCACCTACCTCATGACTCAGAATGGTGATGTCCACATCCTCTTCTGCATAGGTTTCAGTACTGTCAGGAAAGTCATCTACAGATGTACCAGCATCAAATTGCATGATAGGTTTGCCGCAACCTCCAACAAACTTGGGTGAAAAACCATCTAAACTTTTTGGTAGGATTGTCTGGATTACCTGAAAAAGCCAGAATTGAAAGCACTGATCTATCAATGCTGTCAATATTGCAGATACCAAACAAAATACTAGGAAGAAGTGTCATGAAGGTATTGTTGTATTTAAACTATATTTAATGATTACAAGAACATTAGCATAATTTTACATGTCGCTTACCAGGCAAAGATCTACATCAATATGAGTATAAGACTTCAATACTCTAAAAAAGTACAAGTATGCTTGTCTAGAAAGGTGTTATCTCCTTTTAAAATACAAGGTCTTTGTGTAGTCTCCTGGGAAGGTAATAAAAAGCAGCAAATCCTCAAAACATTTGTTCCTTCCTGAAATACTGCAACTAGGATTCAGCAGTTCATGCTAGTTAAAGATTTTATGTCATAGGACAACACATCAGAGCAGCTTGTCTCCTCAGGGTACACTTATCTTATGAAAGTTGCAGCTGAAAAGAATTAGAGAATTTTTTCTCTCCAAGATCACATTAAACATGCCATTACAGACTTGGAAAGTGTCAGAACAAATCCATGGTTCCAGACTAGAAAAAGACTATTTCTGCCAAAAAATGCAACATAGCCCACCTTCCCACTCCCTACAAGAAGCAGCTTCTACCTCTTTTACTGCCACCACAAGCTGTCCAAGAAGTTTTGAGCAATTACCACCTCGTGCAACAGATGCTTAAATGAACACAGGTTAAACAATTCATCAAAAGCTTGAATCATAATCTTGCATTTGCTTATATATACTTTAACCAGACATATCTGAAAGCACCTGGACTACTTTTTCACAGGATGTTGGTATGTAGAACTGAACAAGCCAGAGAGCTGCAGTTATCTTTACTTATTACCACAAGAAGGTGGTAAGGACTGGCAAGACTATCAGAAGCCTTTTTGAGAGAAGCCACAGGCAGAAGAAGTAGTATGATGCATCAAAAGCCCAAATCACACTTGAGTGCGTACAACCTGATAATTTCACAAACCAAGGGTAACAAAGAATGCAGATTAGCAGAAGGAGTAGATGAACTCTTACCTGTTTGGCTACAGCTGCAAATTTCATTACATGTAGTGTTTCATCATATGTGGAAGCATTCTGATTAATGTTTACAATCATACAAGCTTTGCCTTTTCCACAGAGGAATGGCTGAAGCAGACGAGTCAACTTGCTCTCTCTGAATGGAATATAGCTTGGCTTCATCCTTATGGGGAGAAGAGGAATAAAAGTGTGAAACAAAACAAATATTGCAAAGTTACATCAAACTGTAACTAAGCTTAATTCTTGTTGTCAGGAAATAGATCCAGTAGGATGCTCATATTTAAGCCTTAGCTATTTCATACCAAAGAGCAAGGTCTTTCCTGGATCTCATAAGGTCTCCAACGAATTAAACTATTTAAAAGTAAAAAAGCAGTATAGTGTCTGTGCCACAGTTCCCTAGAGTTACAAAGCAGATACTGGAACAAGCCAAAAGCTAAGTACAGGACGTGTCAGCTGTGTGACAAATTTACGTGTGTAATTTGGAGGTGGAAGAGAACAAAACGGGAGCTTTGTTTTGCTCATACACACACTAAAAAGTCTTGGTAGTTTACTGCTAATTGCCCTTTTTTATTCTCTGCAGTTTCAGCCTAAAACTTAGCATGTTGTTTACAACTTGTCACTTACTTCGGATTTTGATTTTGCTTCAGTGCTGCAATGCATTTTCCAAGGATATGAAGAGAATTATTAATATTTCCTGCTTCTTTTAGTCTGTCTCCAAAGGCTTGTGTTTTATTACACCTCTCTGACCCAGCCAAGTCACAGAAAGACAACCTGCATGAAAGAATTATCCAGAGCATGCATATAAACTTGTTTTTAAACAGTATGAGAACAGAACTGCGTGTCTTTAATTCTTTATATGTCTAAAGTGTAAATGAGTGACTCATTTCAGCCTACCTAGATCACAGAATAAGTTGTACTTTAATATTGATGTTTTGTCCAGGAGGCACTATGCAAGGTATGCAAGGCACTATGCTGTATTTAGGGTGACAGCACTAACCTATCTTATCTTCCCATTGTATATGAAGATACTTGAACAAGACTGCTTCTCCTAGGGCAGACTATTCAGCATATCCAAATAACTCTGCTGGCAGCATTCATCTAAAACTTTGTAAGCATTCTTACATAAAGAATTCAGTTCAGTAACCTAAATTTTGTTGCAATCCTAAAGTACTTCCAGGGGAGATAAAAGGAATTTCTGAGACAGTTTTGCACACTGGAGCGATGGCTAAGAAGCATTTTACAGTCACTTTCACCAGTTTCAGCACTGAGAAGATTGCAGGATAGTATGCAGGATACACTGCAGTCTGCCTCTTTTGGTTACAGAACTATTTGTTCACTATTCCAAGTAAAAAGACAGAAGTCCTTCCGAGATCACCTTAGAGCTCTTTGTTTCCCTCTAGCAATTATACACTATTGAACTCAGGCCACTGAACTGTCCCTAATGGTACAATAGGTTACAATCAGAGGCAACTATCCTACATAATCAAGGAATTTCATCATTTTCACTTCAGATTAAGAAAGCCCTTGAAATACTCTAGCAGTTAGATAATTCATGTAATCAAACTATTACTCACTAATACAAATTTATTTACGCAAAATAAAACCTTTGTAAGATAACAGCCTTTCACACAGCTGAAATAAGTACATACTAATATTATACACATTATTAAGGCACATATTTCAACTATGTGAAAGGCTATGAATACAGTGTGGTATTACATAGTACTACTCTATCCCCACCTTCTCATTATGTTAGACAATATATGTACATTTCCCTCAATTTTTTTACTACTGAGTTTTAACAGGCTCTTTCACTCAAACCTTAACAGAGTAAGAGACAGTGAAACACTTCCACACCTGTCACTATCCCATTTCCAGTCAGCTTTATGCAGCCAGTGGAATTCCAATTTCCTTCTCAGCTCTTGGAGTAGTTGTTTATTAAAAGAAAGTTCACCAGCTTAGAACACTTACACCTTACCAACTTTTCTGAAGTATTTACATTCTGGTAATCAGCTGAAGCATTCACTTACTCTGAAACTCCAAGAACACGTGGCTGATGCTCATCAGTTAGCTTTAGTAGCCTGATTGAAAATATACTGTGACTGGAATGAAAAGAAGTTCTTTTTAATAAGCACAATTATGAAAATTAAGCAGTCACTGAAGCAAAGTAAAATTTTTATGCTACAGAAAGTTCAGTGCTGAAGAAAGAACAAGAATTAATTCACTGATTTACATTAGTTATCTTTGCAATGCAATCATTTGGCAGCAAAAAGCAGCAAAAAAAGTTGTATTTGACTTTCCATTTCTTTTAATATAGGAAGGGAAAAATGTTACATGAAACCTCCAAACTGTCTTGGACAATAAACAAACCAGTTCACTTAAGTCAGCTGATCAGAGGATGAGTGCTCAGGTAGCCACTCCATATACAAACTTTAGGCAGTATCTGAACTCAGGAGATCTGAAGAACTGATCAGGAATAGGTACTGGGGAAGGGAATAAGTTAAGGTTGGACAGCCCTGTAATTTTGCCTGCAGTTATTTGTTTAGTTTTGAAATTATTGTTTTCTAGAAAGGATGAATTTGTAACCTTTGAAAATCCAGTTATTCTGTTCTAGACATCAAGCTACAAAGAAGAACCAGAAGTGCCTTGTCCTCAATTTACCCAGCAAATCAGAAAGCACAGAAGACAAACTTCTCTAGTACATACTTAAAGCAGTGCTTCACTCCTAGAATCAATCCACAACTTAAGAACTGGAGTTTCTTAAAACAAACAACCCACCCCAACTTAGAAACAAACTAGGTGGAAGTCAGCATATTCTCTGGCGCAAAAAAGAGGATATTCTGGACACAAAACTCTGCCAAAAAATAAAAAAAAAGCACACAGTTCTTTTCTGCACTACTGTAAGTAAGAGTGAAATTCAGGTAGAATGGTAGCATGAGATTCAATGGCAGTTGTCTTCAGCTAACACAGAACAATACTTGCTTTTTATAGAAAAAGCAGGCTTAGTAACACTGTGATTATATTAGATAAATATACAACATGGCCCTTCCACACTTAAATAACAAATAAAGAAGAGGACATTAAAATCAAGTAAAAAGGCATTTTCAACAGAAAGTATACCACCTTCTCTATTTACTTCCGCTCCATCAAGCCAGATTCTCCCTGAGTCCTCTCCAGAGCTGAGTAAAAGCTAGGAGCTTATTTCTTAATATACCAAGTAAGGTCAGCTAGAAAACAGCAAGCATCTAGGTAATCTAGCAGCACTGCAAGGTACTGCACAGCTCCTTCCTACATCCCCCTACTGACAGGCTCCAGGTTTCCAGGAATTGTATTGCCAGTGATGAAGAACTAACCATCTTTTTCTTCAACATCCTTTCACAGCCATTCCCATTCAGCATCATTAGCATTTACCAAGATGTATAGCGCTATTGGCACTCAAAAATGAATGGAATTTGATCTTTTTGGCTACCTAAATCCATGAATAGCAACCCAAGTCCAGCTACTCTTAAAGTTTCTTCCAGAAAGAATTTCATAATAAACCCAGAATAATAAAGGAAAGTCTTAGAATACTATTGAAGAGTGGTTAATTTGAAACATATTCTAGAGTCTTCTCCTCCCCTCCCCCCTTCTTTCTCCCCTTAAAAGGAACAGAGTATGCTTACAATTAGAGAAACTAACCTCCTACTTGATTGCTCATTCATTCTAGTACAAGCAAAGCTTCGGTTCTTGTTTCCTATTTTTAGTATTTTGCAGGCTTCTTCAGTGCTCTGAATGTTAATCCACTTTAAGTCTGTGAAAAGAGACCATTTACGTACATTTCTGATGGTCAAAGATAATCTGTGAAACTGCTAAGGTTATAAAGCAGTATTACCTTTAATATAAGAATTTCCTCCTTGATCCTCACAAATTCTTAAGACTCTGCGCTTCTGAGTTTTTGATGTAGATAATACATTTAATAGGTCATACACGTATTCATTATAAATTTCACAGAAGGAAATCCACACAGATGCTTGTGTCTTTTGGTGTATATTAGCCCTGTATATATCAAGTGGAATGAAGTTCTTCTCTGTTAACCCAAAACAAACAAAAAGTTCAATGATCAAACAACATATTGATAAATTTTATAGTATATAGAACCTTCTAAAAGGAGGAGGCTTGTATATGTGTTGTACAATTAGATCCACAGTACTGCATAATTTTGAGTTTACCCAAGAATGTTCACATTTCTCAGCAGTCACCTGTACTGAGGATATGCCCAAATTCTAAGCTATTGCCTCCCCCATAAGCTTCCATAAGTTTATACATTCACTTTGCAGAACTAAGCTTCCCTCTTCGCTCAAAAGGAGAAAAGGTATCAGAATATTTTCACATATTTACTCTTCCTCCAGAGTAGAGCCATTAAAATTTTGTTCAACTACTCTACTACAAAGCAAATATACGCATACAGAGATTTTAACCCACCAAGAGTTACCCATGTATATTCCTAATTTTTTATAGTCCCCTTCACCTCAAAATTTTCCACTGTATTTTACCTAGTGAATCAGAAGGAAGGCTTTTTGAGGTAAAGTTGGAAGAATTCGACTTCACATCACACGTATTTGTTATAGTATTTGAGCTGCCTTCTGTCTCCTTGAGAAAATAAGACCATTACATCCATATGAGCAGACCGAGAACAGCAGGAGTTAAAAATGACAGCAATTCCAGTATTTAAATATCAAAACAGTATGAAGTGTTAAGCTACCCTTACTCTGACTGCAGATGAAATGTTTTTAATAATATTGAACTAAATCAACAAATGCTCTTTCCCTCACAAGAACAATCACTCTCCGATATCCCAGCAAACAGTTTTGGAGGCCAACTGCTGCTAACATAGGAGGCTTACTTCATAGTTCTGGAAGAAACAAGATCCTCTGTCAGACTGCGACAGCCCAGAATGCCTTTATGAACAATTGGGCAAATCTGAACAGTACTTCAGTCAACCGAGAGAACTGAAGAAGTAAATTTCTCTCAGGGGCAAATGGCAGGGTGGTGAGCAACAGGGAGAATAAAGCAGCAGAGATTCTTAATTTGCCTGCTTGTTACAAATCACTTTTGCAAATCACAGGCTTGTGCCAGGTCTGTGAGAGTATGAGTCAAGCTTACTTTAAAACCTCAGAAAAAGTGAAAGAACTTCATAAAGACCTTAAAGATCTGATAAAGCAACAGCCTAAATTGGTTTAATTAATACTGAATTACTGAAGGGCCACTAAAAATCCTATATAGAAAAC
This sequence comes from Coracopsis vasa, assembly GCA_026283785.1. NCBI lineage: Eukaryota > Metazoa > Chordata > Aves > Psittaciformes > Psittacidae > Coracopsis > Coracopsis vasa. The sequence continues at coordinate 8,211 of JANHGB010022339.1, forward strand.
AGCACAGTCTCTTTAAGTACACACATCTGCTGAATTTCTTTACATCAACAAAATTATTTAAAAACCTGCCAAGACTTGTCAAAGCACAGGCTTCACATTACCCATAGGAAAACTGGTGTAACAAAGCAACTCCCACTATTTAGATATTCTAACATATCCACATACTACCTCCCTCCCTCCCCATTTTTATAAACTAATACAAATTTTCATCAGGACATTCATCCCAATTTCCCAAAACCCAGTCTTGATAGAGCATCATCCTAGCTACAGTAGAAGAGGGGAACAGATTCAAAGAAGTAAACCTTAATGTTCTAGCTATTTTAATGCAGTGCTAAGTTCATTATGGACTGACTACTGCTGCCTGTGTTACTCACTTGGTATATCCAAAATGGAATTTTTTAGAAAATTATGAAGCCATACTTTTAGATCTTTCATTTTAAAGATAAATAGTACATGATTTCATTGTCATTTATAAGTGGCCATGTTTCTTGAGTAGTTACAAGTATAACCACAAACATGAACTCTATTAATTCTGTTTGTGAAGTACAAAGCCGAATTCTAAAGCAGGGTATGGGACTGACACACATGGCATATCTACGCATGTCAAAACCAGAACGTAAAACACCCAGTGCCACAGTACTTGTGCATGTGATAAATTTTTGTAAAGGTGTTTCAACAAAACCAAATTAGCTATGCTGCTATACTGTTCTTCAAATCATAAGACCAAGTACAGAAAAGAGCATGAAGATGACTGCCTGAAAACAAGTGGGAACAGGAACTGACATTGTTTGCCAGTGACAGAAGCTGACATTTAATATCAAATACAAGGACAGGTGAGAATAGGAATGCAAGTAAAGCAACATTTAATCCAGGAAAAAACAGTATTTAATACCATGAATAGAACAAGTAAAGTGAAGGAAAGAGAGGGTGTGAACCATGGCAAGCAAGAGTTTTCGCATTAGTAGTGTATAGAGAACAAACAGTAGAACATTAAATACAAGGGTATTGCAGTAACTCAGAGCAGTTTAAACTGAGAGAATGAAAGGAATAGTAAGTTCTTTCTGCATGACATGTAAACTGAGCCTGGGAAAAGGGCCCACAGAAGTCCATGTAAACCAAAACCAAGCCCACCAAACCATATCTGCTCTCAGATTACAAGCTTCAGTGAGCATCTGAACAGTGATACTATTCATTTCTAAGCTATCAAGCAGCATGGGGATAGCTGAGCTATCACTGTGGAAGCATTGTAATACATAAGCAAGGTCTTGTCATGTATTATTTTCTAGATGTATTTTTACCTTTCCTTCCTGATGATGGTCTTGCTTTTCACTGTAGTGTATCAGCATCTAGATCACCTACTGCAACATTTAGTAACTAAACTATTAGTGAAATCAGGCTGTGATTTAACAGAAAGGAATATTTGTAAAATATTGAGTTATCATCAAAATAAGATATTTGACCTCCTGTTCTAGACCTCAAAGTCCTGCTTCTTCCTTCTTGCAAGCTAATAAGTCCCATAAAGTTACTTTTAATATTTACCTACTACCCTTCTGACCATCTCAATTTATATTTATGACCCTCACCCCTGCACATGCACATACACACACAGTGCAAGTGAGCTCTTCAGAAACTCTCAGATATGTAATCTTTAGCCTCTTTGAGATTTTTCGACTGAGATCTTTCCTCAAAAGTTAACCAGACTCAGACTAAACAAAGTTTGGTTTGCAGAGTTTATATCAAGCAATAGAATTTAGAGTCAAACTTTACATATGAATTTGATTCATAGAAGGATATTCTTTCAGAGCTAACTGGAGTACAAAAAAAGAAAACCTAGTCAATCACTGCTTTTATATATCCCAGAATGCGTTCAGAGTTGCTTTAAATGATAATCAGCTGAACCTACTGCATTTTGGGATTGAAGGCACAGAACCACATTTCAGATTAAAATGTTCTGAAAAACAAACAACTTGTGACAACTTGCAACTGGGCTTAGAAATACAGAACAGTCACACACATAAAGCTGCCCATTTTCCAGTGAGACCTATTTCTTACACTGGAAACAGAAATGACTAGATAATGAGAACAGCAGGCTGGAACTAGACTCCTCTATTCTACCCACAGTCTTCAGAGACCAGAGTTAAAGATACATACAGTCTTCTAAAGCAGGCTGTATTCCTTCTAGGAAATTCATTTTGTGCCATCTCGCTTCATTTGCTGTATCAGAAAAGTTACTTTATGAAACTAAATGAATCACATGTTTACAAACTTTTTAATCTGCTTTAAGGCTGTCTTCAACCAAAATGGACACTTCTGCCTTCTTCACTCATGTTAACACTCCTATATTCAATTTCACTAAAAAAACAACCCATCCCCAATCCTGCTAAGATTTTGCCATCATCTCTCCTAAAATAGTACTGGAATTTGAACAACTGCCCTGGGATCCAGCCTGGGAACCTGACCCAAAAGAAGATTCGCTTAAGAAGCGGGTTTTAGATTGGTCAGCTCTCAGACTTTTCAAAGGCTAATGTCACCACAGTGTCAGAAGTTCTCCTCTATAGAAATACAGGTTTTCACTTTGCAATGTTTTTTTGTTTGAACTGTGTGCTGCCTGCTGCAGAAAGCTCTTCCAGTTTACCCTGAGCTCCAAAACCAGCCAGTTGCCTTATTCCAAGGTTCACCAAGTATCCATACAGTAGATTTAGAGATAGATTCTTTAGTTACCCAAAGAATCAATAGGGAAACAGAGATTTTAAAGATAATCTGTTAGACAGGAAGCTTTTAAAAAGCTTCATTAACAAGGAAGTATTTGATCACTGACCTCTTTCACTGATGCAAGAACAGCCATTTTCATGGCTTCTTCTTGCTTAACTTGTGCATCTTCTAGTTTCTTAACATCATTACTCAAATATGGCTTGAAGTTCATCTTCAGATAATGTCTTCCCCTGATGTGGTTAAAAACCACATCAAGTGAGCGAGGCAAAATACCAAAATCCTTTGAAGTCCCTTAAAAATAACACAAGATAAAATGTAGATGTTCATATAAACTTCTCTTTGGATTTTCACTTGGTTGTCATACATGCTTTTTGGCAAATATGTTTTACCTTGGATAGTGAATGTCTTGCCTGCATTTGTAACCCCATAAGTAAACACCAGTCCATTCACTCCATTAACATATGCTCCTACTATCTCTTTCATTGAGCCTTCGAAAAATTCACTCTGAGTAGTTTCTGGTCCAAAGACCTTGGAGAAGGGGAAAAAACAAACCAAAAAATAGAAAAGGATAAAAAAAGTGATAAATGGCACAAAGTATTTTAAAATATCAAAATATTAAGCACTGATTAGTTGTGACTACTTTTTCAGAGCAAGCTGAGGAGGCAATACCAGCTTCGTTTTCTGCCTTGCCTGATTCAATAACTTCTGTGGGGTTTTCATAGGGTGCCTGTTTAATTCTGAGAGGCACTCAGGCTTGGCCTTATTTTTGAATATTTTTCCTACTCCTAAAACAAACTGCTCAGTGCTACTGAGCACATACTGTTTAGTGGGTACTTTCAAGAGCTCAGCTGGTGATATACGGCTCCCCTCCTCACCCTGCACCAGTCACCCATCACTGATAAGACAATCAGCATTACATTGGTCTGAACGACTCAATGGCCTCAAGCTGTATTTTGATACTCTAAGAACAGAGTTTCTTGCAGTAGGTAATAGAGTTAAGAAATTTACTTCTAGCATAGGATATTCTAGCAGTTAGGCTGCTATTCTTTCAAAAATAAGTTCCTAAACACAAGTCCCCTTAAACATGTGATTTCCTGTAACACTCCCAGATAAGGGCATCTTGAGGAACAGCAGAACTGCACTGAGTTTGTACCTACAAGAAGTTTCTGTAGCATCTAATCAAAGAGAACAACAGAGCTACCAAAGAACCTTCCTTATCTCATCTAATAGGCATCTCCATTGTAATATAGCTTTCTCGACAGCCTAACAGTAAGTAATAAGCAGTTGCAGGGAAGAAGGGGTGGTTAAGGAAAATACCACCACATGTAATTCCAAGAAGAAGAGTCACATTGCATGGTACAGTAGAAAAATCAGTTATCATTATGAAAAATCAGTTATTATCATTGTGAAAAAATAAACTACAACTGAAAATTAGAATAAAGTTTGTCTACCTGAGAAAACGTGAACTTGTGCACAGTACGACCAATTCCTTTCTCACTGTTTTTCATTGCAGAAGACTCTTTGGGTGCATTAAGAATTACTGTCTGGCGATCTTCAATAGTTACACAACACTTAAAAGACAAGACAAGGTAAACCAAAACACCAAACAAAATTATTTAGGAAGAAAGAAATCTGAAAAAACCAACCCAACAAGAACAAACAAACAAACCCCAAGAGCCTTGTGTTTTCATCTATTTACCAGAGCTACATAGAACTGCAAAATTTACATATAATCTCTCTTGAAGCACGTAACAACTATAGGGAGACCCACTTCACATGAAAGACAGTGTACACAAAGTTAAGGCAATTGTCTGGAGCTTTCTGTAAGGTACAAGTTTTGTGATTTATATTGTGCGGCTTGCACAATCCTAGCTGTGAAAACAAAGCAATATAAAAATCTACTGGCTTTCCACTTCAATCATTTTCAGTGTGAAACAAGCTATGACCAGCATAAATACAATAACGTTTGAAGCATTATCCTTTGATTGGTAGATGGTGTTATCACTAATGAAGGAAACAATTAGTTTCAAGTATAGGTGAGGTACAATTACCTACCACTCACTTGATAAATGCAGAATGCTGTATCACAGAAAAAATTACTTTACTCTAGACAGGATACTAAAAATACAAACTGAACTACCCATGGAGTGGAACGGTGTCTTGAAGCATCAGCTGCAAGGACTGATTGTAACTAAATCTAACATTTGTATTTAGAGGCTGTCCAGAGCTGATAAAACTAATCATCCATGTATGGCATGTACATAGGAGGTAATGCTCCTAGAGTCTCAATTAAGAAGCCTGATTATCAACTGGTAGAGAAGCTCTAAGAAGCTGGGTACTGAATTTAGACCAGTCAGTTGCTCACTATGCCAGGGTCTAAACTTGTGTACTTTTTAACATTCATCCCACGTTGCCAGAAACAGGAATGGGGGTCAGATGTACTAAATCCTAGAGGGCTACAGAAGAATCCAACATGTGCAGCATGTGCCAGCAGCTTTATAGAAGCTCATGAGCAGTCAAGATCTGCAGAGCTGGAATTCAGCCGGTAACACATCGCTCTTGTTGTCTCCCCCAGCCAACCCAACAAATAAGCTGGAGGGAATTAGGCTATTTCTGACAAGGTACACATTGTTTATGTCCAAAGAAAACAACTCCCTGCTCTCCAGCAGGTGACTCACAAGAGTCACTGACAGTTGTATCAATTTCAGTACAGAATATCATCCAGGTAGTCAGAAATTTCCCACTCCAAAAGGGAATAACAACTCAATTTGATTTTGTAAATCAATTTACCCTTACAGATAGCTCAGATTGATGAATTATACCAAACTGGAAACACTGCAACAGTGCGTAGGAAGGAGGAGTGTTCTGTGTGTTTGCATGTGTACATGTATGTATGTAAAACACTGAAGCATCTGAATCTGACAGTATAAACTGCAGATATTATAGAAAAAGAAACTTCACAGGATGAGCAACAAGTCACCGGGATGAGGCAGTAGTACTGTTCAAGCACTCCAAAGAAATCCAAGGGTCAGGTTCCTGAACTACTCCTGGAACTGCATCATCTCTGCCATTTAAATAAAGTACCCGGTGGAATTTTGCAAAGCTACAGGAGTGCATGTCTGTACCATGCAAATTGGTAAATATTGTGGTAAAAACATTACATTTACCCAGGTGTCCACTAATTCTATTTGGAAGCAGTACACAACTTTTATAAAAGAAAGTCCCAGCTTACAATACCAGGTGCTCTTTGGGGGAAAAGAAAAACTCAAATCTTAATTCTACAACTAACCTGAGATTCATGGTTTTCGAGCTCTGCTACAGAAAAGGGCCTCACTCTCAAGAAGACTTTCAAAGGCTGATATACCTATTCATAAAAAAACAAAAAACCAAAACAAAACCAAAACCAACACAAACACAAAACAATCCACAGTCACAATGGCCACTTTCTAAATAGAACATCTCAAGTCATATCAGCATACATGTTGAATACACTATTTCCTTTTTTATCTCACTGCCTCACCTCTTCCTTCCCTGTGAAGTTCAGACCCTATGCTTTCATTTGCTTCTTTATTCCTAATGCCCTTCAGTACCTTGTCTTACCTCCTCTCTCCCCACTCCCCCTTTTAGTGTTCTTTTAGGACAAAGCCAGTATCTTGGTTTTAAAAGAGCACACTGACAGTGACATAAATTACACTGCTTCCACCTTCTGGTGTTACTTTGTATTGAATTCAAGCTGGATTTTCTAATAGCTGCTCTGTAGTATTTCACTTCCACTGTGTATGGAGCATGTTAACAGATAGACATATTCTTAGTCTCCAGAGACAGCTTCATTACTGCTACTAGGCACAAGCCCCTCATCTTCCTCACAGTAACAACCATGAAACAGCTCTCAGTTGCCAAGGTGGACTTTTCCATCCCACACTGTTACATAAAGGCATCCCCATCCAGGTAAAGCAATAATAGCTGGGAGATTTTTAGAGGGATCCCAGCATTCCTTCTTTTCTCATAGAGCTTCAAAGTTCCTACTTTGGCAACTTATTCATTCAGCAGATGGCTCAGTCAGAGTCCTCCACATCCCTCCCACAGGCAGCACTCTACTAATCATACAAAATTAAGTCACCTGAGGGAAGTAAGCCAATCAGGAAACCTACAGGTCTATAAAGGCAGGGATGGCAATACAATCTGCAGAAGTGCACTGCAGCACAGTATTCCAGAGCTTTATTTTCAATCACCTTACAAGCTTTCAACAAGGATCTATATGCTTGTTTAGCTTACTAAAAGGAATGGTACAGTCACATTACATTCAAAGTGCAGTTACTGAAGTCCTTTACTTCCTTCTCAAAAGCTTAGACATTGCTACAACACATCATGTAACATTGACCATTTGCATTGGCTAATGGCTATGATCTATTTGTAGCAATGAGAAGCAAGCAGAAGAATCAAACACATCCTGGGGACAGGGGAATACAGCAGTTATCACTGAAGAAGTATTTGCCTTAATTAGAACTTAAAAAACTCATAACCAGAAGACCTATTACAAAACCAACCCACACCTGCCGTTCCTCTGTATTAGGCAATACAGTTGACTCCATAGGTGAAGGATTACCCGATACACTGAGAAAAGAAACTGATTCCATTGTATCAGGTGCTTCTGCAGAAATATAGCTTTTCCCTTCATCATCCATTTTCTGTGCAAAGGAACTTGAAAAGAAGACAGACCAAAACAAACATCACATCATTTTCTTACAGAACAGGCAAAAATACATAGGGAGCAAAGCAGAGATCAAGGTGGCTTGCATATGAACAAGCGCTTCTGAAGCAAGTAAGTTTGGGTGTACGGAGGAACCTTAAAAATCGACAGACAGCAGACAACAAAACACACAAGCGAAAGCATGCTGACAGCCTCTGGTGGGCATGACTCTCATCCATCGGAAAGCGCTGCGCCACAGCCCGGAACCCTCACACCCCTGGAAGGCTCAACACCAACAAGGCGTCAGGGACTCAGCCCCGGGGTCACCGTGCCCTGCCTCAATGAGCCGCACAGGCTCAGACCGGGAGCCGTTTACACACGGGAAAGGCACAACCGCGGGGGATCGGGTCGGGAACCCCCCGCGGGAGCCGCCCGACCGGCGCAATGGAAGCGGTACCCGGCCTAGGATCAGCGCCGAGCAGAGCGCCCGGCAGCCACAACCACTACCTTGCCGCCCGCGGGAAGCCGCGACCCATAGCGGCGGGAGCGTTTGAGCGGCTGAAGGCTGGCGCTGATTGGCCGAACGGGAAGGGGCGGGGTGGAGCGACGGTGACGAACTAGCCCGGGCAGGCACAAAACGCGGCTTCCTTAAAATGCCCAGCAGGGGGCGCCGCCGCACAGCGCAAGGCAGCAGCCGAGCCGCCGGCAGCGGTGGGGGGGGGGGTGTAACGGCGGACGTGGACGGGACGGGACGGGACACGGGCCCTGCCGGCACAGGGTTGATATATACGTTTACATGAAGGCACGGGGGTGAAAAAACAAAACCAGAAAATAAAGGGGTTTGAACGAAGTGAGGCAGCGTCAGCAGCAGCATCTTAGCATCCAGAGGAGGCGTTTCCCCTCATCGAGCGTGTGCAGTGGGGGAAGACACTGAAACAAATATTTCCATCAAAATAGTTATACGAAGTTGCTATGGGCGTTATGGAACCACTTTGACACCACCCGGTATTGTCGTGAGCTTAAGCACAAAACAAATATATTGCAAACCGCTCAGGTTACACGAAGGCAGAACTGGGGCAGGTCAAGCAAAGGGCTTACTACAGTGGTGAGAAGAGCCTTATCACCTCAACCAGCAAATGGCCTGCTGCTCCAGTAGAGTGCAGTTTTCATGTATGAGCCTATCTATGCCAGGAGTAGGGAGTTTTATTTCTGCATGGCACAAGACCCAGACACAAAGGTAAAGCTGGATGTCTCTACGAGCAACATGGAGGCAGATAAAAAGATATTTAGAACACTAAAGAAAACTTGGTTTTGAAAGACCCACGGCTGCTCAAAGAACACAGATGGGGCTTCAGGTCATTAGCTGTGTTTAAGGAACACTGTGTAAGTTGTAACTACAGCCAACTATAATCCAATAAAACCCTATTTCATAGCAATAAGTTTTGATCAACAGGAAAGACCAAAGACAGAAAGGGTATTAAAACCAGCCAGCCTTCCTCAGATCCCTCCAAGTGCTTTCAGTCAGAAGGCCACTGGGTTAAGCAGAGGGAAGACTACTTGGGTGAAAGTCAATAGCTTACACAGAAAAGTCAGCCAGCCTCAGCTAGCAACACTTACAGTCTGCTACTTGTTTGCCAGCTTATCCCCTTCTTAATCTGCCTGGTGTCACAAAGTCAGGTTCTTCCCATGCTTTTCAGAGCACCCCATAAAAATACAAGTAAGTTTAAAACTAAGCATAGAAGCATTTGTCAGGCAGGTCATAGTTACACTATCAGAAACTGGCCTTTAGGGACACACAGGTTTTTTCTCTGCTTAAAGAAAATGATGTCCAAGTTTCATCTTCCTGATGTTTCCAACCGGCATACTCTTCCTTAAATATCATATAATGCTCTCACACAGCATTTTATGATGTGTTGTTGTTCTTCATTAAAATCATCATGGGGCTACCCAAGACTCTTGGCACACACATGAAAACAAACAGTGATGAAAATTTGTAAATCAACTTTATTCAGCGATGACCATCATTTAGGCATCAGCAATAGTAACTTCAACTTCTACACCTGGCTCGATGCTGATGGAAGTGATCTGCTTCACGATTTCAGAAGGGCTGTGTAAGTCAATGAGCCGCTTATGGATACGCATCTGGAAACGATCCCAGGTCTTGGAACCTTCACCACAAGGTGTCTTCCTGGTAGTGATTCGCAGAGTCTGAGGAAGAATCGTAAGTACAGGATGCTGAGTTGATGTATACAGAGGACTAATCTACAACCAAATCAATTCACCTAATAATGCTATCTGACATAAATGCCATTGTAAAGTTACTTATGTTCTACTCATGTTAACACTCCTATATTCAATTTCACTAAAAAAACAACCCACCCCCAATCTTGATTAAAATAAATTGAAGAACAGAAACGCTCCTTCCATGCTCAACATGTTTTGCACTGAACAGTTGCCCCAGGTGTCAAAGCAGTTTGTGAAGGCATTACCTGTTTACATGGGGTCACTCTCAATTTTTAGATGTTGTATGTGCATACTTGCAGAAGACCCCCAAACTTTTAAGACAGGAAAACAAAGTCAAGTACCTTGGTGGGCATGCGAACGGGTCCTTTCACCTTCAGATTCTTTTCCTTAGCACCTCTGATCAAGTCAGCACAGACTGGATTAAAAAAAAAAAAAAAAATACAAAATAGCTCAGGTGTGTATTTTTTCCTGCTTTTTTTTTTTTAAGTGAAGATTCCAAAGAAGATGTTGGCTCAGAATAGCGTATGAAGTGATCACTGGCATTCATTTGAAGGGTCATCCTCATAGCCAACCACATACAAGTGGAAGAGTTACGCCATGGTAAAGCATAGTCACATTACAACAGTAGGCAAAAGCCACTACCACAAGTTCAAGCTGTATTTAAGCTATTACCAGCCTGAAGATCCTGCACCAAACAGTCATTGTACAACACTTACATTATATGATTAAAACACTGGCAAAGCCAGTTCATAAACAAGATTAAATAATTTCTTAAAGAATACTGAACTTCAAACTTAACTCTTCTCAACAAGAGTGACAAAATGCCAGTCAACAAACTGGTACCTTTCAGTTCTAATAAACTCAGTGACAACTGAAACCCCCACAGGAAATAAAAGGAAGAAGCTGCATTCTGTTACATTAGTCATTGTGGTATTCAGTTTTCAGTGTTATGAAAACCCCCAAACACTAGCTTCTGTTGAAAATTAAATCATAATCTCCTCATCAGTGTTTGAAGCACTTTGGGTTGACTTTGTGAGCCAAGTGGCCTACAAGCAGGTAAATACCAGCACCTCTAAAGACAGCTTGTGTAAATACATTCTGTTTTGTAACACAACATATCATACCCTGCCGATGGCAGAGGGGTTAGAACTAGATGATCTTACAGTCCTTTCCAACCCAAACCATTCTATGATTCTATACATATTGCTCATTGCTTAACAAGCTACCCCAATTGAAAAACAAAACTACCACTCACCCTTCTCAAGTGATTTTACATTGCGACTTGTCAAAGTAATCCTAATGCGATGAATCGCTACTTCTTGTTCCACAGGTGCTTTGCCAGTATCTTTAAACGCCTGAAACATTGAAGTTACAAACATGAGACACTACAGTCAACGCCAAATAACACTATCTGCAGCCTCTTAAAAACGGACTTTTGGAGTGCAAAGAACAATGTAAGCTCTGGGACTTTTTTTACTTTACTAACTAGATGGCACATCTGAGGAGCATGGTGGCATGGAAGAAGCAGTGGGAAGAGAAAGGAAGAGCCAAGTCCTAACTGCTATGACGAAAACCGGTGTTTTTAGTGTCTAACTGCAAGAACACCCCTCCCTGGTTTGCCTCTATACAGCCGGCTGCCCAGCCACAAATAAGTAACATAAATTTCAGATTTCACATACCTTACAACTTCACCTCACCACGAATTAAGTAGCAACAACATCAACAAAACAGCAACAACTGGATCTGGCCAGAAAGAGTAGTTCTGGCCACTCAGGCAACTGATTTAAGGAGCCTATACAATAAAGCCTTTGCAAGTAACTGGGTGTTAATGTAGGCCGAGGGAATAGAAGAAAATAAAAGTGAAAATAAAAGTGAAAATACGGAGAAAATAATGCCTTATAAAGCTGTGGATGCACTACGTTGTTTCGCACACTGATGAGGTACTGCCCGTCGTATTAACTGACGCACCTTCCGCTAACAGAACCCGGTTTTTAGGGCGAACGCATGCGGCTCGTCATCACCGCTCACGCCGAACTGCGGCCGC
>JANHGB010022342.1:0-10379 GCA_026283785.1 Coracopsis vasa
CTGCTCTGAATCTCTTCTCTGCCCAACCTGTAGCTGTGCCTGGGATTGCCCCAACCCAGGTGTAGGACCTTGCACTTGTCATGGTTAAACTTCATAAGGTTGGCATCAGCCCATCTCACAAGCGTGTCCAGGTCCCTCTGGATGGCATTCCTTCCCTCCAGCGTATCAACTGAACCGAATGCAGAAGTGATATGTTTTTCTTTGAGGCACTGATAAATAACAGGTTTTTTCTGGTGCATAATATGTTTTTCAATGTTTATTTTTTAGAATATTAGATTAAAAACTGTAAGCAATCATTATTAAACTGTTCGCTTTGAAACTCTCAAACCTGATAAGGGTTTGTAAATATCGCATGTTGTTTCCTAAGAGAAAATGAACTCATAATGCACTGGAAATTCCACATCATCCCACATGTTGTCCCACATCCTTCTCAAAAGCATGGCCTTTGTCAGGTTTTGACCTCAACTCTAATTATTCTGTTTTTTTAAAGGAGGGAGGACTTACTTTTATGGAGTACTGCAGGAAATTTTAAGGGAAAATATATCTGTACTTAGAAAAGGGGTAAGTATGTTTTTAATTGGGCAATGCCCGTTCCTTACACCCTGAGGGGTGGAGGCAGTGGTTCCATATTTTTAAATACATTTTCAGTATAGTTAAGCTTTCTCATAGCTTGCATCTACCCAATGGTTGTCATTAAGTTACAAGTCTTGCACGGAAGAGCTACTCTTAGGCAGAGAAAAGAAATGAAAAGAATTGGTGTCACTTCAGTGTAAAACTGACGTAAAACAGGTATAAGGAGAATCAGATACCCTATGAACAGATCTCGCACAAAAATAGAATATATGAATGTTCATTACACTTTTATTTCTGGTTTCTATTTTTGAGAAATCTTTCTGAAAGCTTATACTGAGGTAAGAGCTTGTTCATCAGTTGTAGGTAAGTGGAGAGTTTTTAGTCTTCCACCATTTTTTTGCTTTCTGACAAAAATGACGATCTCATGGAAAACCAGAACCTCAATTTACTTATTGTTTTAATAAAGATGGATACTGTACAGTTTTCTTCTTTTGTATTTATTAAAAACTGAATGCCCTGATAAAACATGATGAAGGCCCCACATGTACTTGTTTTCACCTGCCCGATTTCAACTATTAATTTGATCTCAGTGAAACAGCATGTCTTTGGCAAATACAACACACAATTAAACTGTACGATCTGGTTCTAATGCTTCTCTGCTCTTGCAGAGTCACATTTTATTTCAATTAATTATTTCGATTTATAAATGAATGGCATGCCTTCTCCTCTCACCCCAGGGCATTAGGTAAACAAAACCAAGGCTTAATTATGCTGTTCTTTCTTCTCTCTGAAAACTCTTCTAATCATTCCCATTCCAAACACTAGTGTTATCAGGGTAATAAGAACAATTGGCTTTGTTGTCATATTTCTTGGCCACTTCATCAGCTTCTGCTTACAGATCCTCGTAAGCATAATAAAGGTTGCAGGTGACTGAAAAAAAGTCTTTGTACTGAGAGACCCAAAAATATAAATTTCTGTACTTCACATTATACTAATTCTACTTATGCTATTTGATGTCAAAGAAGGGTGAGATCACACTGTGGTTTAGAATAATATAGTTAAAAAGTCAGTTAACTGTGAGATGCAAACTCCTATCAAATCAGACTTCATCAGTTCCAGTGTTCATGGAACTACTTATTTAAACATGCAGTCAACTGACATCCACCCACATTGTGAATTATTATTGCTATGGATGAAGAACTTGCTGGGTCTAATGTTGCTCACTGGCTCAGCCTCAGAAACGACAAAATAGAGAGACATTAATCTCAAAACAACTCTTGCCCAGAAACAATTCAGTTTCTTTCATGCGATACAAAGGCTGAGGTTGCAAACTCAGCAGTTGTAATTTTGCTTCTGGAGAACCATCTCAGTGCCTCAGGATTGCACTTCTAAGCACTCCAGTTACAGTAGAGCTTCTTAGATGGGCACAGCAGTGTCCAGAATGTGAGCAGGCTTAAGCCTGCACCCAAGTTACCTGGGGATACGGTCAAAAGACACTCGATGCACAAAGCCAGCATGTACCTGGAAAAGCCAGAAGATAAATAAGTTTTACTGAGCCCAAAGTAAGTTCTAAGTAACTATGAAAATATTTTGCTTTTCAGCCAGATTCACAATATTCATAGCATCCAGTTTTTTCCCACTAGCCTAGAGCTTCTTAGTCACCTTTCTCCAGCAAAATCCAGAGCTGACTATAGCCAAAACACCAAAAAAAAACCCCAAAGCAAAGTCCATTACTATGTTTTTTGCTAGAAGCAATTATTAAAGTCACAAGTAGCGATGTATATTTGACAGAGCTATCTACTATTTATTTCTATCCCGTATTTGTAGTGAAGCAGAAGGAGATGTTACATCCCATATGATGTTAAGGATGCAATAAAAGTTTACCATCTGTTGACAAAGAAAGATGTGAAGGAGCATTTGCTAAAATTAATTATTTCAGTCAAAGCTGAGCATCTTATATCCAAGATCCCCACAGTAACTAGCTGGGTAGCTGACTGGAACAGTCTAGGACTGCTCTGAAGAATTGGGAGACTCTTGGTGTAGTTCCAATGCTAGACATGGGCAAGCTTGAGGGTGAATCAGAGACCCAGGCCAGCCATCACCCCATACAGCACAGAAGGGCTCTCATGCCACTTCTACAGTGGCTCATGTTGCCAGCAATGTGTAAGCAGCGGGCTGCGGATACAGACTGCAAGTACCCTGGGAATGGTACAGATGCCTCTGTTGGGAAGCTATGCTCCAGCTTCTCATGTGCTTCAGGGGCTCTCCCTAGCAAGGCAGCAGAAGCAGGCATATCCCTCCACAAAGTCAATGTCCCAGGAGTTGGAAAAAAGTCAAAGCATCATGCATGGATCTGTGACAGGAACAACTGGGAGGGAGAATGATTCGAATGAGAGCCTGGGGTTACTTAGCCCTGGTAAATCCCCGCCTGCCAATGTTAAAAATAACTGAGGAACAGTAACGCTGGTCTGGCATTCACATAGTATTTTATTTATCAAAACTAATGCTTCAGGGATTCAGTCAAGCCTTCAATCATATTAGGAAGATTTCTCTTCCTTTCTTCTGCAACACACAAGTGAGAGATGCATTCAGTGGGACAGCCTTTTTTTTCAAGACTTACTATATTGGTGAATGCCAGAGAAAGGACACAGGACAGGTCAATCTGCTTGCTTTGCTGCTGTACAGTCCACTTCCTTAGCATGTCTGAATGAAGTATTCAGCCCACGTGATCATCTCTCTATCACTAGATCTGGAAAGAGAAAACTTCTGCTGCTGCTTGCAACATATCATCCAGGACAATGAATATGCTGCTGTTTAAGTCTCCTGACATTTGGAATGATTTTCGCTAACTGAAATCTTTGGATTCTAGGGGAGATCAGTATGCAATGTAACAACCTTTGACATACAGAAGGTGATTAAATGGTATTCTTAGGCAAGCAGATCTGCTGAAAAATCTGACTTGCATATTCTCTATCTAAACGAACAGACAGGAACTTGAACACAGAAGAAAAATAAAACAGAAATACAGAGCCAGCTGTGATGGAGTCATGGGCTCAGAGGCAGAACGGGTGTTCCACAGAATGAATTTCAGGGACCAATGCACCACTAATAGCAGATATTCAATGGAAAAAGTAATTCAACAGATAAGCTTTATTCTGTATAGTAGACAGATTGAGAAGGATTCATCTGCCTAAACATAGGTGAAAACTAAATGAGTCATCCACACTTGACTGGCTGGTAGACTTATCTTCTGTAGTTGTAGACAGAAGTAATACTGAATCTAAAATGAAAAATGTGTCTGGACACATGAATACCAATAGACAGAAAAAGTCCATTTAACAGTCATAAACTGTTTGGGCTCTTAAATCTTCCTGTTATTCACCAGGAAAGAGGCTGGATTTCTATCTGCTAGAAATTAAAAAGGTGTACACATCCTCGACAGCAGTTTTTATTTTCCTCTCTCTCCCATTTTTTTGTCCAGACTTTCATACTGAAAATCAAATGGATAAATTTAAAAGATGAAAACTATGTACTGAAAAACTGCAATAGGCCACCTAAATTCTGACAATGAGTTGGGAATAGGCCTGGTTTAGATAAATCAGACATCAGAGGACATGGAATTGAAATAGACTGATACAGCCAAAACAAAGAATCAATTATTTTGTTTTTTGGCATAGACTTATACCTTCTTGTAGAGCTAAATTTGTGACGAACATGTGGTGGTGCCATATTAATAAGATGGATTAAAGCAAACGACAGCATTGTATTTCTTTTCAAGGATATAATATGTCCCTAGAATTAACTGTTCTTCACTGCTCTTGAAAGTTTGAAGTAGTGGGTTAATCACAAGGCAACCAAAGCAAGCCTCCAGCAGTAACTTATGCTCTCTTTTTTTTTTTTTACCAGATAAGCTACTCTAACAATTCACCCTAAGAAAATGCAGCTACCACCTATGACAGAACAAGAGCTCAATACCATAAACACTGAGTAAGACAGAACCAGATGGTATGGTTAACATTGGTCATAATGGGTAACAAAGTTTAAGCAGGACTTTCAGATCCTATCATGCTGCTGTACGACACATACAGTGAAACAGTGGAGAGGCTTGATAAGCCTTCCCTTCCACTTACAGGGAAGAAGACACATAATTCAAGCCTGACAAGCCATCAAGCAGACTATTAGCCACTTTTCTAGAGCTCTGTCTGCAGACTGCGAGCAGGTAGAGAAAGAACACATTAACTATTTCCTTTCGCACTTCCACTCCTCACATCTCTCCCTTTACTGATCTGCTGAGTAGCAAAGGAGGTTTTCCTTCCTCTCTGGAGCTCTCAAGTGAGACTTTCCTTCTTCTTTGGTACATCTGGATTCGCAGAAGAGAAATGTTCCTGCTTTTAATTTGTTTTATCCACTTTCTGCTGTGTCTTTAATGTTGCTCCCATCAAGACCCATGGGCTCCCCAGGGAAGAGGAGTTTGTGGGGTTTCTGCAGTGCTTCCAGCACCAAAACTGAACAACACCTCCTTTGTAATCTGTGCCCCACAGTTGCATAAACAAGAGTTTTAACCTGCAAATGCAAACAGGACTGATATTGTTGATTCAAATGCTCCATATTAGCATATCAAATGTAGTACAAATGGACCTAGCATAAAATCATTTGTTCTGGCCAATACATACATTAGCTTTTTTTACCTGCAGTCAAACTATTTGTCAAAGTAAGAATAACATTCACCTAAATTGTGTGTCCCATTAAAATATTAATTAGCAAATGATAGCAGTAAAATTTCAGGTATGTTTTTAATACTTAATTCAAACATTTCATGTCCTCTGAACTGTAGTTCACTTTGTAAATATTTGCTAATCCAACAAAATATGTACTGCCAGCCTCAGGTCATAATTCACGCAGATAGCAAAAAGGACTTTGTGCCATTTTATAATGTGACTTCCCATTTAATTAACTCCTTTAATCTGTTTGTATCAGACTTTTTTTTTCCTAGCTCTTGTGTTTTTGCGTGTGTGACTAAAAAGCTGTGCGTACTATTCAGCACAGATTAGCCTCCTCCCTCTCTCATAGCAACAAAATCCTGGCTACCCCCAATATGCTAAATGGGAGGGATTTCATATGATCTCCTGTCTCTCTAGCTTACCTGCACAAAATGCCACAGTTCTGCTCAGTATGTTTATTTTTCAGCAACAACCATTTTGTCTGTGATGCTAATCAGTTTGCTATTGATGACATCTACTCAGCAATAAAAATAAATCAATAATATAACTAGTCTGTTTCATGTTCTTTCCTAATTCAGTAATGTATGGTACATGTAGTCATTCTTCTCCTAATTTCCAATTTTCCAGAAGCCACGCATAAAGAGCATGAACTTTTACATATCCTCTTGTTATTCTTGCTTAAATAAGAAAGACACATTCTTTTCTTCACTTAGCTGCTTCACTTAGAAAACTACTTGATGCTAGCAATTTCTTGCACCAATACATTAAGCAATATGTTAAACACTGTAGCCATTTTTTTCTGACATGGCTTACACTTTCTGCTAGCACAGGCTCCAGTCCTGTAACCCTGATTCAAATGAGCTCATGGGAATAATCTCACTAATTTCAGTAAATCTATTTGCATTGGTGCTGTTCAATGTTGTTGCTGAATCAAGCTATTAATAAAGATATATAAATGGATTCAGCTATAAGCAACTTGTATTTCCCCATTTCTAAATTAATGAGCTTATCCTGCAGCATAAACAGCCCTGGAGGAGCTTTAAAGGAATGAACATGGTCAAGATTGAACTCTTCCTTTATTGTGACGTACATTTTTTTTCATCATCCATTACTAAATTTTGTTGGGTGCCTGCAATCAGAGACTGTTTTGTTGCTGCGCTCAGGGGTAAAAGGATTGCTTCTATAAGGCACAAGTGAAATATTTCCAAACTAATTTGATGAGCTTCTGAGCTCCCTTCACTTTTAATGAAGCACCACTACTTAGCAAAGATAGAGCATTTACTAGCTCTTGATAGCTTTTATTCAGTGAGACTATTTATGAAAGCAGAACTAGAAGTAAGTATAAGCATGTGCAGGGTGACAGCTTGACAAGAGGTTCTGCAAAGAGGATTGCTAACACAACACCTTAGCCCTCAGAGCAAAGGAAGGAAACATGGTGCATTGCTGACCAAGCCACTGTGTTAATGCTACAAGAACAATTGAAGTTACAGGGATTTTTGACCTAATGCTAAAAAGAAAAATCAAATACATTTACCAGTTTGGTGTAGTATACTGCCCAAATCCATTTACCCTCATTTATGTTCACCTCCTTTTATCTAAGTCAGAATTCTGGTTTGATAGCTTTGCTGGAAGCAGAATATGAGAAACAGCAGGTCTGCTGCAGCTGAAGGGAAAAGCAAAGATCAGGACCTTCAGTGTGACTGTAGTGTGCATTGCCTGAATTTTCCTTTCCATCTCCTTGGACAAATAAGAGTGCTTCTACTCTAGGTTACCATAGTTTCTGGTTTCCTTAGTAACCCCTTTGAGAGCATGCATGTGTTTGTGCCAGTAGGAAAGGGTGTGAGGGGGTCTAAAATGGAATACAAACCTCCCAAACTTGGAGTGAAAAAACTCCAAATTTTCTCCTCAATCAATAAAACAAAATCAAAGTTAAAACAAGCAAAGTCTCACTGGAAATCAATTGAAATAATTATGCCTGGATATAATTTAAGTCATGATGGGATGAAAAGACAACTTTGTTCTCAAGTCAGAACCATTTATGGTCTCCGGGGCAAACCTGGAAGCTGACCAGAAGAAAAGCACACTTAATATCTTTGGGATGGAATTTGGAGTCATGAACTCTGACTTGCAAGGATGCTTTCTTTCTAGAGGTTTGTTGCATGGTAGTTACAAAGAAAGTGGTTACCCACTTGAGGTGTAGTATTAGCAAACAAAACAAGGTCAGTAAGAATTATGTGCTTTCTAGTAGCTTTGTGTAACTATAATTGAAATGCTGTCATAATACTAGACCCAGTAATATTTTGTACAATACTTCCTCCTCTCTTCACCCAATTGGCACTAAATACACCAAAATAACATGTTTGGTGAGTTAATAGCCTGGTCTTGCTTTTTTTTTTTTAATCTTAAGTAATGAATATGCACCTTAAATACTTCAGAATTGAAATTCAAAATTTTTTTGTTTAAAGAAGACTAGTTGTTATTAATAGCTGTCGTGGTTTAAGCCCAGCAGGTAACTGACCCTTACTGCTGTGCATCTGTCCTGCCCTAGAAAGATAATTTTCAGTATATTTGCTCTTTTGCTCTTGCTCTTGAAGAGTCTTTTTCTGTCTGGAAGCTATGCAGACACTCTACTGAAGCAGATCTTGGCTAAACAGCATAAAAAAAATGAACATAAGAAAATAAATTTTTACTGTGAGGTTGGTTGAAGACTGGAACAGGTTACCCAGAGAGGTTGCAGAGTTTTCATCCTTGGAGATACTCAAAACCCAGCTGGACACAGTGTTGGGCAACCTGCTCTTGAGCAAGCATGCCTTCCAGTTTCTGCTGTTCTGTGACTCTGGGATTCAGTAAAGTATGCAATGATTAGGAAACTACCTAAATGCATGTTACTGAGAGAACCAGAAGTCTACAATTCATGTAAGGAGGCACATGCTGTTTCAGAAATGTAATGCTTTTCTAAGTTAATTTATAGTATTTGAGAGTTTAAAGTGTAAGGGCTTTTGAGGACATTTCCATATTAAAAAATAATAATAAAACAGAAGCTATGTCATTGGTATTGAAAAGGTCTAATGTCCTTACAATAATTTTCATGATTATAGGATTTTTAATTATGGGAATTTGGGGAAGTTAGCAGAATTAGAAGTTACAGTTGTAAGAGTTTCATTTTTAAATAACAAAAGGTACAGTACTTGTCACATACAAATTACAGAAAGATGGAAAACAAGTGCACAGACAACTTGAGAGTAATGTGAAAGATGAAATGCTGTTAGAAAGACAACAACATAAACATTTATCATTTTTTTGTTCATATTTCTCATTCTTGTCACTAAACTGTCATTTCCCTGTGCTGCTGATGGCTTGCTGTGTTTCTGAAGGCAGTAATGGCAAAGCTGCTGATACCACTGTCCTCATTTTTGGCTTTTGTGCCAATGTTTTTTAACTTACAGTGACAGATTGCAAAATACATTTGTTGATCTTTGTCTAACTGATTTTATAAAAAGAAAATAAAAAATAACTACATAGGTCAGCCATGAATGGTTTAATTTTTTTTTATGAGCTTCTCCTCAGAAGTAGTTTGAAAATAAACTGAATGAACAGAGCATTAGTAATGGCCTTATTCCATACACATCACATTACACATACATCTTTAATCAGGCAAGCAGTTTCAGTAGGTAACTCCTAATGAGCTATCTGCTACATTTTAGAGGTGATTTATCGATTGTGTTTCTGTTAACTAGCAGTAGGAGCTCTGCCCTTCAATACATGTCTCCATTGGCCAGTTTGTTGTCCTTAAACTATTCTCTCATCCTACCTTTTTCAGATGTTTCATTATCTTGAATCCTGTAGAATACTTACTTCAGGAGAATCAAAACAGTAATGTTTTGCACTTGTTTTGCTGAGACGAAAGTACCTATTGTCCATATAAAAAAAACAGTCAGCACCTACTCCTTCAGATAAATGCCACTAAAAATCACAGTGCACTACTTAAAAGTCTTACTCAAACCTCAGTGAAATCAGTGGCAATCTTTCTGTTTAATTGAATAAACTTTAGATTGGATCTTGAATAGCCCTCGCTTGTATTACAGTCAAAGAACTCTCTTTCCTCCAAGAGGCAGAAGTGACTCCCTAGTGACTTCTAATGATGGCTTTAAAAAGTAGAAAACTGTAAAGATGAGATTGCAGAATAACAAATAATTGAAAATATCATTACTACAGTTTATGCCTTACTTGCTGACCACAAAACTCAAGATTCAGCTCAACTGAAAAACCAAAACCAGAAGAACCCACAAAACAACAAACCCCCACAGCAGGATTGTAGTTTGTATATGTCCAGACTCCTGGGAATATTTTCCTCCTCACACTTAAATAGTCTGTATTATATGGGTTACTTATAAGATGGGTATCATTCTTGGTTTGCAGACTGAAAATACTCATATATTAATTAGAATGCTTTTTAACATAAATACTAATGTAACATGTTAGTGCCACAGCTAACACTAATACTTTTAGAAATATTCATATTATTGCATATTAATACATTTTCTTCTTAAAGTGAGTTCCTTCCAGATCCTGATGTTCACTATTCAGTAAGATGAAACAAATAAGTGTTATTGTTTTCTTTCATTTTCTCATTCCTTTAATACTGACTTTCAGGTTTCATATGAATAAAACAGTGAGAATTCTTTAATAGATTAAAAAATAATTACTGAAGTTCTGTTCACTGATTAACAACTAGCTCTCATAATAAAAATAATTTTTTCTAACCCATAAACATGCATAAATATGACAGTAAGAAATCATGAATTGGATAGCATACTTTTTACAGTGCCATATATGTCTTAATCACAGCCACAAAATCATATATGAAGTATTCAATAGAGTATGTTACTAAAATGCCTTTCTTATTCAGCTAAGGTTATACTTCAAACATTTTTCTTAAAACACATTTCCATAAAACCTGCAATCACATGTCTCAGAGGGTAGTCCCTCCCCAGCATCCTTATAGGCCCCCTTCAGATACTGGAAGGCTGCTAAGAGGTCTCCATGCAGCCTTCTCTTCTCCAGGCTGAACAGCCCCAACTTTCT
>JANHGB010022343.1:5286-16864 GCA_026283785.1 Coracopsis vasa
TGGGATGTGTTACTGGATCGTGACCTTGGATCCTGAAACAGATGGGCCCACAGGGCTAAAAATAAGTCACCCTCATGATGTTAATCTAAATCCACCTGAGCCACTTCAGTCTTAGCAGCTTTATCCACTTGTTGGTTGTTCTGGTGTACCTCAGTGGCCCGACTCTTGGGTACATGAGCATCTACATGGTGTACCTTCACCACCAGGTTCTGCATCCGGGCAGCAATACCTTGCCTCAATGCAGCAGCCCAGATGGCTTTCCCTTTGCACTGCCAGTTACTCTGCTTCCGTTGCTGTAACCACCCCCACAGGGCATTTGCTACCATCTGTGAGTCAGTATAGAATACTGGCCATTTTTCTCATTCAGCAATGTCCAAGGCCAGCTGGATGGCTTTCGCCTCTGCAAACTGGGTAGATTTACCTTCTACTTCCTTAGACAATGGGGTCTCCTCAACACGTCACCTCCTCCTCTGGTGACATGGACTGTGGTGACATTCCAAAATCTTTGCCCTATGGCCCGTCCATAGTCACTTCCTGGACGACTGGCATTTCCTATTTGACCTCTTTGTATGATCAGTGCAACCCACTTACTCCACGTAGCATCAGTTGCATGATGTGTAGAGGAGACCTTCTCTTTGAACATCCAGCCCAGCATGGGCAGCTGGGGTGCCAGGAGTAGCTGTGGAAATCACTTCTGAAGCAGCATGGGCAGCTGGGGTGCCAGGAGTAGCTGTGGAAATCACTTCTGAAGCAGCTCAAACCCCTTCGTAATCTTCCAATATCTCTTTTTCAGATGTAGCAGGCTTGGGATCCTCTGTATCCCTGATTCCAAAAGCCATGGGGTCAGCCTGGTATTATACCTTAGTTACTGGACTGTTCTCATCTCAACACGTAGGACTTACATTCTTTCGATTCTCCTCCCCATCCCTCTGGGAGCAGGGTGAGGAATAAGGGGGAAGGGTGACTGTACAGGGACCCAGGTCAAGCTGCAGCAATGGTTCTCTTTCTCTTAATGTTTGCAGACTTCTAGTTGCTCTGCTAAAATACCCAGAGAAGGACAGGGAGTGGAAAGAGAGGAAGGAGAGCAGGAAGGATATCTTATTGGTAGTCAGAGCCTGCCACAGGAAAACATGTCTTGGAGAGGAGAACATGGCTTAGCCACTGAGTACCAGGGATTTTGGTAATGTACAGAGAATTGATAATTTACTGTTTAGCCACAGAAGTCTTCATTCTGGTCACTACTCAGCAGCGAAGCACATGTCTCCTCACAACCCTTGACCCCAGGGTAAGACAGATGTAAACTGGTAAAATAAAGTTTGTGTTGCTTTCAAGTCCTCAAACTTAACCCACATTTTCTTTCCTTTTAGTATACAGGACATCCTTCTGTCTCAGACAGCCTTAGATTACGTTCAAAGGTGTTTGCTTTAGTAGCCAACATCTAGAATAGAGCCCAACAAAGATAAAAAGCCTCCAAACCTTCTTCTCTCCCAGCAAGCACAGGATATTGGGGTGCAATGCAAGGCTGCAAAGGATTTCTGCTTGTGCTCTTTAGGCCGAGATTTGCCACCACCTCAAGTTAAAGATCTCTTTACCTTTGTCGACATAGGTGCTGATTCCATGAGGGTTAAAGGATGCCAGATCAAACCCTCGGCTGATTCTCAGTTCCACTGCTCTGGGATTGTCTTCATTCAAATCCATCAAAAATATTTCACCTGGCTTGTCTGGTGCAAAGCTCTTTAGTCCTGGGTATTTCAACCCCTGTAAAATCAATACGATTCCTGGATCAAAGGTCACAGGGCTGAAAACGCTGGAGCCTTGTTTGGGCTTGCAAGCACGCATCAGGATGTCCCTCTGCTTCAGCACACCATGCCATGATGGAGGTAGAGGGACTGGCTCTGCTCTCTTTGGCGAGCCCTGAACTGCAGCAGAGAGGGAGCAAGCTGTGTGGAGGGCACCGTGTGCCATGCCCAAGGCACCACCAAGCACCTGGGTGGGTGCTCCTGTGTGCCAAAGAGACAGCAGGGACAAACTGGAAGTACGTCACCATCGATTGCATCCAGCATGGTAAAGCCATGGGGAACAGCATCAGCGTGACAGCTCACAATTTCTGGCATGAATTTTGCAACGTTATCATTCCCCGGGTTATCCCTGGAACACGTAGCTCAAAACATCAGCTTTTGTTTTAGGAAGTAATCGCTAGCCACCCTGATTGCAAAGAGAAGCTTGAAAACCTACTTCTCAGAGGCTAAAAAGAAAACATTGGGAACAACCAAATCAATACACAAAATCTGATTTTTTTTAAAGGTAGTGAGTTAACACACTAAAGGGAGATTTCAAGGAAGCAACATGGAAGGAATTCAAGGTTACATGGACAATAGGCTACATGTGTCAGAGCCACCACCACCACTTGTGTCAATGAGTGGACTTGCTCAAGCAGAAGCCAGGCTAAGGTGAGTCAAGAAATGCCACCTAAGGTCACACAGTTCTGGGCTGTTCCTATGGAGCCAGACAGTCTTGTAGAAGAAAGAGTCCATCTGCAATTTTCACCTATGGCTTCTATAGATAAGGAAGCAGGCAAGCCCCTGCAGGGGGAGGGGGCATGGGCACTTACGGAGCTGATGAAAGCCAGTCCATTGGGAAGTATGTCAATGTCTTCTGAACCACTTTCTGCAAGATAGGGATAAGCAGGATTTTTCAGACAACATTAAGTATTTCCCATTGAAAAACCACCTTTTTAGTACAATTCCAGCTCTCATGAACGTCCCTTTCTGAAATCACTGAAGTGATGAAGTTCAGCGGAAAAGATCACATCGCATAAGAAGTGGCAGCAGAAGGCAGCAGCACACAAGATTAGGAAACAGTACTGGGGTTCACCTCTTTCTGGGGTTTAGGGGTACCCTCACAGTGCCCAGTCTCTCAGCCAGCTCCATGTGCCCTGTGGCAGTGTGGGATGAATCACTCCCTTTTGACAATAGTGCTCTGCAGCAAGCAATTAGTGCAGAGGATGAGATTTCCAGGGCAGGACCATACCCATCACTCAGCCTACATGCTTGCATAAGGCAGCTCTGGGAATTGCACACACTAATTCTCCTGGCTGCGCTGAGAAATTTCACTAAGATGGATTGCCAAATATTTAGTTAAAGCTCTCAAGTGACTTAGAACCTACTATATCTTTAACAGCTAAGGGCTTTAACAATTAGACCGCACTTTTAATTGCAGGTAATAATTTCCAATATTGTCAGTTCCTGCAGTTCCTGTAATAGTCTTCCCTGCTAGGAAAATAAAATAAAGAAAATAAAAGTAAATTAAATTTTAAAAATTAAATTAAATTTCTAAAATAAAACAAAATATAAAATATAAAATATGAACTATGAACTATAAAATATAGAATATAGAATATAAAATATAAAATTCTTTAGTAAGAACACTAGAACAACTTTAGGCCTTGACCAACCATTCTACACAGAGCTTTTAGTCTGGTGCTGAAGTACATTTGCCATCCCACATTTTTGCCAGTCCCCTGAGAAGCCTACCCTCTCTTCTCCAAATCACCAACACAAACAGCATTCCCCACAAGCCACCTTCCAGACAATGGCTGGATTTAACCTATCCAGAGCATTTGCTTAAAGGAGGAAACTGTTCTGCCTGTTTTCTTTAACAGAGCCACCATCACAAAGGTTTTCCACCCAGCCTGTTCCGTCTCTTCACACCCTCTCCTGCTTGGTCATAGAGCACCTTGGCTCCTCCTCCCAGGGAACTGCCCTCAAATTCAGGCTGGTTTACTATTTGCTTTTATGCAACCCTTACTTATCCCACACTAATTCTGCCAGGCTGTAATTCACCCTGGGGCTGCCAAACAGCCCTTGTGCAGAGGAACCAGATCCCCAAATTCACCTATCCAGGCAAGTCCGTCCCCAGCTCAGCTCTGGGGACACGAGGTGTCATGATTGTTGCTGTACGGACAGGGGACAGGGACAGGGCTAACTCCTCCTCAGCCTCAGCAAACCCCTACTCCACCCCGCTACACTAAAAAGCAGAGCATCTCTGCCTTCGGAAGAGCAAATGCCTGAAGATGCATTTTGGGTGGGAGCTGACCTGGGTTTGGGTCCTGAATTGTGACTGGCCTGGGGCAGGAGGCAGACACCTGCACTGATGTGCCCAGGGACACTCTGAACATGCATTTTCCAACTAAAATTTTGAATTTGGGTTGGTTTTTTTTCAGCTTAGCTCACACCCTGGCTTAAGCAAAAAGTTCCTTTTCTTTGCCCCAGCTCTTGGTCTCTCCAGGTCTGGGCTCAGTTATAATACGGGATCAGCAGCAATTCCCCACTTCTCAGGACTGCTGCAAAGATAACAATATAAATAAATGCTGAGATGCTCAACTGCCACAGTGACATAAGCTGGACAGACAGGCTTTACTAGCAGAGCACTCTGGTGACTGAATAAACAGAGATATAAACAGAGATATAATCATTTATGGCTACTGAATTAGTGAGGCTGCAAAGCGGAAGGATGAGCAGGCTAATTGGGAGCAGATACTTAAAACCCACAAGTTTCTGGTGGAAGGGGCATAACCAGAGCCCTGCACCCAACTACTCTGAAAGAAACCACCCAGCAAAGTACATTTTGGCCACTTCTCAGCCACGTCCTGGTATGTGGGGAAGAGAGCGAGCACTGTTGGAAGAGCACTGAAATGCTGATTCAGCTCAATCCTACTGAGCTGGCACTGCTGAGGCAGCGAGGAGGGGAGGGAGACACACAGCCGGACACAGAGAAGCTCCTGGGCTCTCCCTGTGGGCCCCATTTTGGGAGGGCTCTGGGCTGCTGTCACAGGCACTATATTGGACAGGAGAACTAAGACCTGATTTATGAGGTATCCGTTATCTACACTGTACTGCGAAATTGTGCCACTGAGATACAATCCATGGGATTATCTGAAGATGCTTGGAAAAAAAATGATAGCAAGAAAAATTACTGCCGACGACAGAAATGTGTGGGGGTTTTTTTCCTCTTCTTTATTTTATCTTGGTATGATGCATACCACAGGCGCATCTAACAATAAACTGACCTGGATTTCATGTCCAAAAGGAAATGACTTTCACCTATATCCCATGAATTGCTCTAAGATGCAAGTATTTCTAGCAGTTTTTATAGTAGCTTCTTCAATTTTCGGAGTTAGTATGGTTATTTTATTATAAACCAGTAACACGATTAGACACCAGTAAAATTCAGAAGATACTGTTCATTCTAGAAATACAGACTTTCCTACCTATTTGTGAAATGAGGGTTAGGACAAGCTGCACTTTTTTATTGTTTGTTCAGTGTTTGCATCTGTGCTTACACTGCACAATATTCAAAAAGCAGAACAGATCAAAGTCTTAATAAATAGAGAGATACAGAAAGGATGGAATTGCGCAGACAGAAAAGGGTACACTAGAGAATTTTTCCACTTACTCTGAGCTTGCTTCCTTTACTATGGATGCATTGCTTTTAACATAATTATACCAGGCTGTACCAGATTCCTGTTTGTTTATGTACAAAATAGATACTACAAGATTATTTTGTTCAGAGCTGATCCAGCTCATTACCTATGTCCCACTTAACAGTTCAGAAGGACTGTTTTAAACATAAAGACAGTTTTCTTTATTCAAGAAAAAGGCCCAGGAGGCCAAGATATCCATGTAGAAATATATCTTTACACAAAGTCACCCACAGGAGCAACCTTACATAGCTGAGTACAGCAAAACCCCTTGTCTGAATAGTGCTACCGAGGCAGCATCCAGGCTTCTTGGTCTCCCTGGGTAATATAACCCCCTTCACCCACAGTAAATGAATTTTGGAAGACATTTGCACGAACACGCAACTTTTAAGGTTTCCACAAATCCTTTGTTATTTGTCTTTCCGCTGAATTATTTTTTGGCATTTTAACTTTTCTGAGGAGCAGCAAACAACAGAGCAAAGGCAAGGCAAGGTGCAGAGCTCCATATGAAGGGACACTGCTATGAGAGCCCAGCGAGAAGCAGAAATGAAGCTCTGTAAATTGATCCACTGCCACCTCTGAGCACAGCCGGGTTCTCAGAATTCACCTCATCTCCATGTAAATGTCAGCCACCAAAAATAAGATACTGTCTGGAAATTAAACACAACTGTATTAGTGATCTCCAGCTTTCCTTCTTTCCTCAACAGGGCAATCATGTTGCAAAAAGTCTTGTAAAGACTGCAATGGTGATATGCTTAAGCTAATTACTCAGAAATGATTTTTATATTAATCACCATCATTGTTCAGTCTCTTGTATGAGTAAATTATAGCTCAATCTAGAAGACCTGGGAAGGTTTTTCAAATGCAATTTCTTCATCATACAACCTCAAGCAAAGGAACTCTGCTCATGCTCGTTCATGGCAGTAATTTGACTTTGCAAAGATGTTTGATACCTGACATAAGGAAGAAGCAAGATTTATGAAATCAACACAGTGACTCAGCAAGCTCAAAGGCAAATCTCATCCAATGACACATGCAAAATCCAGGCTAATTTCAACAGAATTCAAGACATTTGGGAAAATATTAAGGAAGAGAAAACCCTCAGCTATTAAACCTGTGTTAAGCTCAAAAACTGGAATTTGGAGGAAAGGGAGACACAAACCATTTCATACTCTGGTTATCCTAAAGGAAAAGAAAACACAAACTAGAAACATTGCTGTGTGCTGAACACATGACCCACAGTACAAAGTCAACATTTCAGCCACTGTGTTACACCTCTTTGCAAACCATACTAAGAAGACAAATATGACCCCTTGCTCTTGTAAACCACGCAGCTGCATTGCGCAACTGCACCGAGCTCCTGCCTGCTGTTTGCATGGGGTGGCACCAGTCTGCTCCTAAATCTCTGCAAAATGAGGCGCTAAGGCAGGGGATCCTGGTCGGCATTTAGCAGCCTCTCCTTCGGCACATGCCCGAGTCCGCTTCCAAAAGCTTCCACCCTTGCAGCATGTCCTGGCTTCAATCTGTCACCAGCTGGCAGCCACCTGTAGGTGCCCGCCTGAAGAGCTAGCACACCCTCATCTAAAGCCAAATAATTACCTGAGTGCCTTAGTAAAGGACAAGTGTGTGCAAGGTACTCACTTGCAAAGACATGGAGCAGAAATGCTAATACCAAAGGCAAGAAGTGCTATACCAAACTAGCTAGGTTTTCAATCTTCTTCCTGCAGTTCCTCCCTACCTCAAAGTCCAAGCAACAGATGAAAGCCAAATTAGCGCTTTCTTTTCAGGATCAGGCTTGGAAGCTGGCTTTCAGAAGCAGTTGCAAAATAAGGCTGGACAAAAGCAATGCACTCGGTTATTTTCAGCACGTACCAATCCCTTTAATGAGCCGGCAGTTCGGGAGGGTTACTGGGGCTATTTCCCGTGAAGCATTGAGCCTGTTCCTGCAAGAGGAAAGAGCGGGGTTAACAGCACACAGCCAGTTTTAGAACAGGTAACATTCCGAGCGTAGCTTTAACCTAGTTTTAATGTCTGCCACATCACGGCAACAAAACAGCCAGTAAAACACTGAATAAGCAAAACCCAGAACTGACAACAGCAATTGCTCCAAATCACTGTGATGGCTACACATGTCCAGGGAGTAAGTGGTTCTCCTACAATTGAGTAACTTCAGGAACTTGACTTTGTTTGTGAGCTTCAGGAACGGTCTTTCAAGACCCACTGTGGTGCATGATAAAATAACATAGTCACTCTTTCTTCAGGTTTCAGCCACCTAAATATAGCAGCATCTTGCAGTTAGAACCAGCATTTCAGATGAGGAGAGGGCGACCTTCTACCCCAACCCACTGGCTATTTTTGGTGACCAGGCCACCAGCAGTTGCAGTTTCTTCATTTCTTAGTCCACATTCAAACGCAATGACAGCGTTGTTGCACGGCAGCAACAACAGGTAGGACTTGGTTGGTAGTACGACCTTCAGCAATTAACTCTGTCCCATTCTCTTCTCTCCTTGTACCCACCCAGAGCATCAACCTTCAGCAGTGCTGAATGCCCACAAAATCTGACCGCTGGCTCATCCTTTACTGGACAAGCAGATACAGACAGGTAACTACACATGAGTTCCTATTTCTCCACCTCCTTCATTCCAAGTCATCTACAATTCTACATGAAAGGCACCTCACCACCAGGATTGCTGTGTTTGACCATGCTGGTCTGCAGTGCCATAAGAACACATGTTGTGTTTCTATGTAAAAATGTCAAGCTAGCATATTAGAATATTTCTTCCTTTTTCTTCCCCAAAAAGAAAGCATTTAAACTAACACAGTTGTTCCTTCGCATGCCTATCATACGCACGTGTTGAGGCTGTACTTGCTCCAACCACAGGAAATTCTGAATGCAAAGATCCCATAGCAAAACATAGCCATGTTTATGTTATAGTTTTAGGCATAAACATAAACTAAAGAGCAGTATCAGCCTGTGGTATGAAAAATATGTGATACAGCTGAGCACTGTATGGTATGGCAGCCCTGAATGGCTTTTAATCACTCAATTATGAATTGTAAATTGCTGCAGTGCTGTACCACGGACACAGGTTCTTAACATAAGGCCATAAAAAAAGGAAGAAAAAGGGTAAAAACGGCAGAGGACACCAAGGGAAAGGAGCCAAGTTAAACTCTCCCAAGCCCTCTCCCACAGCTCAGGAGCCCTGACAGAGAATTACACTGGCTCCCAGCCCACAGGCAGCACAGAGGGGATCTCAGCTCCCTCCTCATCCCCTCAGGCACAGCCAAACCTACTGGGCCCCAAGGGTGGCTTGGGGTGATCATGCCCTGAGTCTGCACCGCTGCCTGCTTAGGGCTTTTCCCTTTCCTATTTGCTCCAGCTTTTCCTGGGCAGATTGCAAGCCACCCAGAGCCAAAAGCACAGCAGGAACTCAGCCAGCAGCCAACGAGGGACGATGATATCCTGACAGCATTCCCAGCAAAACACTTTATGGGCTGGAATGAGAGTAATTCAAAAGGACGCTGGTCTCAAGCCTGCAGCATACACAGAGGCTTTTCCAAAATGTGACAGTTTATCTAGCTCAGACAGCCTCAGCTCCTAAGCCAGATGGCCTAGATAACTAACTGGCCATGCTAAAAACACAGCGAAGATGCAAACTGTGGGGCATAAAACTCTGAAAAAAGCAGGAATTTTGCTACTTGGTGCCACCCCAGTGCATGGCACCTTTTCCCACCTCATTCCTCTTTCCAGTTTCAGTCCTCCACTCGCTGTCCCGCTTCGTGAGGCACAGACCACAGGCATTCCCTTTCCTTCAGCAGCAACCTGTTGCATATTCAACGACCTCACTCTCTTTCAGCTTTCCTCTTCTCCAGCCTAACCAGTCCTGGATCTCTGAGGGCTTTTTCCCCTGACAGGAATGAAAATCACCTCCTACTTTTGTTTTTGCTCCCAATTCTTTTCAAACAGCATCTTTCTGGAAGCACACTGCAGTTTTGAACCTAGTATGCAAGCTGAGCTGTATGGGTACACAGCGTTATGAAATGGCAACATTGTGTGCGTAAATATACATACATAGATACGAACAATAACACCATGCGCATATTGTCCTGAGAAAAACAGTAACACAGGGCAATTCACATTCAAGATTTACAAATTAGCTCGGACCTGTCTTGGAAGAACAGTTAGAAATATAAAATGCCTGAGGAGGAATCAGTGCAGTTTCAGTTTGTAACACATAGAACTTCACCTGTTTTCTGCTGCACGCACCCTACTCCAGTACATCTGGTAGCTATCAACAGTATAATAGATGCACAAACCAACCCAATATAGAAGAACTAAGTTTGCAAGAGATCTGTAACAATTCTTCGAGCTTGTTTTTCATTTCAGGGATCTGTGTCATATTATACAGACGCAATACACCAAGCTCAGAAAGAACAGCAAGGAGTCTTTGCTGGCTTCCTGCCTTCTGGGGGATGGGTAACAGAGAGGCCTGGCAGGAGTTAACACTACCCACAGTTTCTCCTCCCAAGACTGTGTTAAATGATCTTAGAGTACTGTGTGATCTGAAGTTGTGTGTTTCCAAACTCTGCAACCGTCTGAAGACTGCTGCGATGCTGCAGTTTGCTGAAAACACAACACAGTAAAAACCCAAAGAGCTACAGAGACATGGGGATCCTGTTTCTATCTGCTTTACCAAGATTCCCAATATTGCATTTGTTCATTTGATCTGGAGAGGACTTAGGGTCCCTGCTCATCACAGCACTTTGAAATGGCTCACACCACTACAGCTTGGGGTGTTTTCCAGCTTGTGCAACTCCAGGGCAGGAGGGTCACTGTGGTTATCACAGATGCTTGAGGTGGATTTCGTGCAGCATGCAGACACATCCATGCCAGGCACCTGGATCCAAGGAGTATAGCCCTCCTTCTGTAATTAGCTGTAACTACTATCTACCCACAGACCAATTAACTGGATGTCATTGCTTTGAAATCAGGCGTTTGGAGTCCTTGTGAACATGAGCAAACTTATAATGGCATAGCTGCCTTGCAACACAATAACTCATCATCAGTTTTCTGGCCTGAAACAACCAGTGGTGTATGTAGTAGCTTTCAGGACAGAAGCTGCTTTAACAGTGTTCATATTCGCACCTCATGATATAAGATGTATGATATGGAGCATGATACGGCTGATAGGGTATTTTAGCTCACAGCGAGTGAGGTCCCAACTTACGATCACAGAATTCCATGCTCCTCCAGAGGAAACCTCATGTACACAGGGGCTATTGTTATCCGGACGTCAGCTTCGGGAGAAAATAGCAGGTTTCTGGCAATCTGATTTCCACTTACTGTTTCGCCAGTCGGCAGGAGACGAGGTCAACTTGCAGATACCAGGTTTGGCACAGCTCTCTGCAAAACCAGAGGTACCAGCCCCCCTGCCCCAGGGCACCCTCTCACCAGCATCTTCCTGGTGAGGGTTTCACATGCCCGTTACCACAATAGGCATTTCCACTAGACAAATGCTCCTGAAGTTAGTTTATGCTTGACACAGGACGAGAAAAGCATTGCTGAGCAAGTAAGTGCCTAGTTTTCTCTGTAGAAAGCCGTTTCCCTTCATGCTAATAGTGATGGCGATGAAGCTGATGATGAACCCTTCCCCTCTGGCCATAACCATGTTTGTGCAAGAGCAGCTACTCGCTGAAGTTACGTCCCAGATAAGGAGCCGAAGTGCCGAGGAGGGGTGCACCCGTGCGGCCATCCCGCACCACCGGCACCGGGACCCGCAGCTCCGACACCCCGCAGCCCATCCCGCTCGGGGTCCGGTCCCGGCTGCCCGCACCCCCCGTGATCGACCGCGTCACCCGGGCACCGCAGCTCGGCCCCGCCGCGCCCCGCCCGGCTCACCGAAAGGCCAGCAGCCGCTCCACCGCCAAGGCTGCCGCTATCCCGACTAGAGCCACCGCCAGCAGCTTCCCCATGGCCACCGGCCTACGCGACCGGGCCGACGCGATCAGCGCGTTCTACGGCGACCCCTCCACGCAGATCGATGTCCTCTCGAGCCCGAACCTCGACGCGTCCGGGCAGCCGATCCCCGGGACCTCGCA
>JANHGB010022349.1:0-40626 GCA_026283785.1 Coracopsis vasa
AATTTCAGAATGACACAAAGGACAACTTTAGGTCGCTGCCTAAAACCTCATTGATAACCACTGCCAGTATAGCACAGCTATTTAAATTTTCTGTCTTCATGCCTCTATTCATCCAATCCATGAGACAAATCAAGCAGCAATTTGTAAAAATTAATATTATTTCCACTGAAACTGTGTATTTGGTTAAGTATTTTGCTGACATCTGCTAGAAAGTGAGACTTGATATCAGCCTTCTATTATTTTATCATTTTATTTTTTTCTTGTGTAAAATAGAAAAAATAGAAAAAATAGACAAAACCTGCGGTCAATCCTCATAGCAGTAAGCCACTCACTCATATTTTTAGGGCTGTAATCAATTGGCAGGAAATCACCGAAGCATCAAACTATAGCAGTCTCTAAGTTATTGTGTGGTATAGACTCCAATCCCATGCAAATCTGTGACATACTGTAAGTAGAGAATCAGATATTCCCAATATGTGTGGGAACCACCAGAAATAAGAAATTAAATAATGCATTTTAACAATTTCATTCTCAAGAACTCAGTTATCAAAACGACTTTAAAGTATGTTCTTAAACCCAAAATAAAACAACGTTGTTACTGCTGTACAGTGCTGCAAGTCTGTGTCCTTCCTTCTTGCAGCTCATTACAAAGTGTATTTCCATACCTGGCTCTCTAATACTTTGGCTTTCCTCCTCGTGTATCCTTGATATTACTTCTGCTTTGCTGTAATTCCATCAACTACAGCGGGTTCGCTGTGAACCTGAGATCAGGGTCAGGCCTTTAAGACCTGTCTGGAACCACGTGTCCTGTATTGCAGAAAGTAGGAAGAAATTATTCTAAATAACACTCAGTAGGAACACTCTGATCCTACTGGATATTAAGCTGGTATCTGATATTTCAATCAGGAGAATCATGTAGTTATTAACTGTTATTATAAAATATAACCCTCTCTTAATATGAGAGAGTAAACCTAAAAGGTTGAAAGGGTCATCATATCAAGGATCAACTAAAAAGCTCTACAATAAAGATTCTTTAGCCTAAGAGTTGTTTCAACAATCATACTTGAAATTACTCTTTTGTTAATAGGTTACTACCTAAGAAGTGTGCTATGACGTGGGCCAAGCTGTGTCAAGAAATTTGTATTTAGTTTCATCCTTCAGAGAACTGAATTATATACCGCAGGGTATAAATAAAATTGTGAATAATGGCCTGAGCAATGTGTTCCACACAGGGCAGCTGGGCAAAGCTAGGCAGTGCGATATTGCTACAAACAAAAAAAAAAAGATACTTTACTCTTTGACTGCAGGAGAGGCAAGGGTAACTGTACATGTAAATTAGCATTGCCTGAAGAACTCTGTGGGCCATTTCTGCCCACATACCAGTACATACCAGCCTTTAGATAAGGGAAGATGACCCCCATGATCATTGCTCCATGTGTTTTCTGTTCTGAGACACACCACTGAAAGTCTAACATGGCTGCAACAGGTAAAAAAAATTAAAAGGGGGTGTGATAATTAGTGATGATGAGCTTGGGTTTTGTTGGACTTAAGATGTATTAACTAACTCACTGATGTTTGCTGATGAGATTGTAATTTCAGTTGATAAGGAAAACTGTGGTTGAGTTTAGGACATTTAACATTTTACAACAGAATGAACTCGGCATGAAATTTTGTTTTATTGTCTATCTGATATAAAAGGATAGAACTGAAGTAAAGACCCAGGCAGTAGTGTTGTTCCTAATCTTCTACGTTGACTAGAGATGTGAATGATGGTTGGAATTAATGCTACTTCCTAAATACAAATTATTCCAGGCTGGACGATATCTTTCTGCAAAAGAAAAGGCATAGCAATGTTACATCTGCTTTGTATTTCCATTACCATTACAATGGAATTTTTTGGTTTTATAGTACTCAGATAAACTGGCTCCGGGACACTTCTGGGCACCAGCCCAGAACACGGTATCCCTCAGTAGCCTTTGCTGTTTGTGTCTGTGCCCTGGGAGCAGATGTGTGACACATTAGCTGTGAGAGCAGCATGGTGGGGATGGTTGAAAGAAAAAAATAAAGACACAGCAGAGTGCAGATAAGAATAATTGAAAAAAGCTATGTGGCAGTTTACTTCTTATCCTCTCTCCTTACCTACAGCTTTTTCATCTGTCCCCGTTTTTATTTCCAGCAGTTTTGTATTTAAGCACTTACTGCCCCTGAGCTGTACTTCAGCAGAGACTGTTAACAGTGTAGCAAAGGCTAAGAGCAAAACCCAGCATCAGAAATATTTATGTAGGTGTGTTGATTTTAAACACTTCTTTCACAGACACAGAAATATGTTTTCTCTTTTGCAAGGGTGCTTTGTCTCACCACACGTGCGGCATTAGCTTGTTTTTGTGTTTTTTTGTGGTTTGTGTTTTTGGTTTTATTTTGTTTGGTTGTTTTTTTTTCATTTGTTAACTCTTACTTCCTCTTGAATTTTTATGGTTTTTTTCTGGCCCACAGGTCCAGCGTAACAGTGAACCTAGTGCTGATTTTTATTCTTTTGCAATATAGTTGCATTAAATTTTAATGGATGCTCTTCAAGTGTGATACGCTCTTCAGCAGAAGAGAATTAGTGTATATAAAAAGATGCACTTTAAATTTGCAGTGTTTTCTTGTTACAATGTTGAGCACTTCCATGTTCATTATGCTTCTGACCTAATAGCACTGCTTATGTCATAAGGAGCAAAGTTGGAAGAAATGAAAAGCTTATTTTAATTATATCATAAAATCATAGAATGTTTTGGTTTGGAAGGGACATAAAGATCATCTAGTTCCAGCCCTGCTGCTATAGGCAGGAAAAACTTCCTGGTTGTTGAGCAACCTAACCTGGTTAGGTGGCTCAAAGCCCCATCCCATCCAACCTGGTCATGAACTCTTCCAGGGATGTGTCAGGCACAGCTTGTCAGGCAATTAATTCCTGTGTCTCACCACCCTCATAGTAAAGAAATTCTTTTTAATGTCTAATCTAAAACTACCCTCTTTCAGTTTAAAGCCGTTCCTCCTTGTCTTATCCATACAGGCCCTTGTAAAATACCCATCTCCAGCTTTCCTG
Organism: Coracopsis vasa; assembly: GCA_026283785.1. Classification (NCBI taxonomy): domain Eukaryota; kingdom Metazoa; phylum Chordata; class Aves; order Psittaciformes; family Psittacidae; genus Coracopsis; species Coracopsis vasa. Next base: position 3,086 of record JANHGB010022349.1, read on the forward strand.
TTGACCCTTGGGAGGAGTTCCACTGTGAGGCCACTCTTCTCCAGACTGAACGACCCCAGCGCTCTTCAGCCTGTCTTCATAGAAGACTTGCTCCAGTCCTCTGGGCATCTTTTGTGGCCCTCTTCTGGACTTGCTGTAACTGGTCCACATTCCTCTTTTGTTGGGCACCCCAGAGCTGAATTAACCATGGATAGATTTTTTTTCCTTTTCTTAGATAAAAGTACTTGTTACAACTACTTGGTACAAGTTGCTAATGAATTAACAATTACATTCTGTCTTTTGCTGAATGCAGCTGTAGGAAATGTAGGCATAGCTCAACCCAAAATTTAGAAATACTGATACCTCTTGTTTCTTGAAGAACTAGCACTTTGCGTTGCTGAAAACCTGTATGTTAACTTTATGGATACTGTACCAAAGTGATGAAATTAAGTTCTTGGGTAATACTGATCAGTCCACTCACTATATGATGAACACCTGGACAAAGCGACATGTCAAAATAGATGAAAATCCTGATAACTGCAATATGAAACTACATTTAACTTCATGAGCTGCTGTAGGAGGGAACACTTATCTGGCTATCATTGTGAGACAGAAACCATAATTAAATTACCAAAGACGTCAGAATAGCAGTGAGGTGAACAACTCACCTCCTTAATTTTTTCAAAAAGCTAAAAAATATGGTTTTCCTTTTTTTTTCAGGGAAAATATAAGTAGAAGAAGGAAGGTTTTGTTTTGCTCTGTTTTAGTTTTCATTGGGAATTTGATAATGTTACTTTAATTCCTTTTTTATTTCCTTTCCCTTTTTGAAGAGAAAAGGCAGAAAAGAATTTTTCCTTATCAAAAGAAAATAAGAAATACTTGAAATATTTTCACTATTATCAAATATCAAATTTTTGTGAAAGAACTGTTTTTAAAAGAAATATTACAGAAAATGCTCTTGAAGATAGTTTTACCAAGACTCAGCACTTTGTGAGGAAGATCGAGGTCTGATCTCTGCAATTTGCTGTGTTACACTTTTAACCTGGGCTTGATTCTCAGAAATGGGATGGCTTTACTGTGTGTACAGATTTGCATCTAAAAATATTCAATTTTTCATCTCTGTACTGTTCATTACTTTCACACTGCGTGTTTGAAAGTCAACTGTACATACAGATATCAGGGTTTTAGGATCTTTACAACTGAACAACCATATATGTCAAATGTCACTTGACTAGTTAGCAACCGTCTCACACCTGTATTTGGCCTCTGAACACTGTCTTCAGTGCAACCTGATTCAGCTTTGGGATGCTGTGCTACTTGCTGGATCAGGCTTGTCCTCCTCTGTGAGCATCCCAAACATATATCAATTTCTGGGCAAGGTGTTGACCACTGAAGTTGCAAATTTCATTTAAAGTATGATCTGCTTCTTCCTTCAGTGAGGGCTTTTGAACACCTTAGGGTATCTTCAAAAGCAGCTGGCTGCATAGGACTGAATTGGTTTTACTGTCCCAGACAGAAAGATGATTTTGTCCTCAGAGCTCAGTAGTGTTTCTTGCCTGATAAGTAAGATGATCTATCCACTCTCCAGAAATTAAAGTTTTCCTTTCTTGTATACAATGTAACTTTTTCACCCACTTTATGAATCAGTTTTCCTTTCCTGAGTCATTCATCCATCTTCATGTCAAGGGTTTTTCTTGTAACCGTGCTGTACTTATCCAACCTGTCACTTCTGTTCCACAATGACCCAATACAGGTACTTCCAAGAACATTTTTCAGGATGTTTCCCTGTCCCTCTCCTTTTGCGTGAATATCTTAAAGTTATGTTGTTTCTTTGCCCCGAAGAACCCTACAAACAACAGAGAGAGGAGGGAGGTAAATTCTATCTTGGTTTAATGCCTTTCTCCAGCAAATCAACTGTAGAAGGTTTCAAAACTAAAATTTATATCCAGATGTTATTTGCCAAAAGGCATATTAACCAGTTGTATAATGAACACAGGGTGACTCAGAAGCAGTTGCACAGGACTTGGCATCTCTGCTTTCCAAAGTAAGTGAAATGAAATCCCCTGCAAAACCAGCCAAAACTTGGTCCTGATGCTGCTAACAGTTTGGAAGCATGAAATCATAAAAACATCAGATAGGATCCTTTTTCTGTTAATATTTTAACTGTTTCCTGACTGTCTTCCCTTCTTATTTTTTAAAAAGCTTAACAAAAAAAAAAGGGCAGAATGCAAGTGTAAACCAAATTCCTCTTGCAAATGTGAATGCAACGCCGCTGCATTCATGGAGCTCATATTCAGGGTGCCATCTACTGGCACGCAGGGTCGGTAACGCTGTCAGGAGTCAATGAGTTTGGGCAGCAAAGGAACCCTCCCTGGAAATCCTGAGAGAGAAACTTCTGTTAACTTGTACCTTTCCTTCACGTCCTGCAATATTTTGCAGGATCTCACCATGCTCTACACTAAGACAAATAAAATCTGATGGTGAAAATGTTGAGATTTGGGGTTTTATCTTTTATGGCAGTTCCTGTAACTTGGGTGCCTCAGTCTCCTTGCTATACTCTGATGTGTGTGAATTAGTTCCAGGTTTGGGGAAAATTAAACAAAGTTCAACGAGACTAGAATAAACATTTTCAGAAGTCTTTGCAGGCTTGTCATTTACTGACTGTGTTCCTATCTGAGATCCACAGCATGATTTTGTCGTACTATTAAACTTTGTTACAGCACTTCATGTGCTGATAACACCAGGCAGAGACTACCTAATTAAAACTCATAATGCTCCCAAGAAGAGATATGTCAGAGTCTTATAGGTGGGAGATTTCAGAAGAAAATCTGAGAGATGTGCTCCAGCCAAACATTGGATTGGTGACAGAGCTAGTGTCGCTCTTGTCTCTCAAGTCTGATCAGCTCTCCAGCCTGGATCCTACTGAAAATCTGTTGAGAAGCAATTTTGATTTGATACCAACATGAAATACAAAATGGGTTGACTCTCCAAGTTTAGAAGGAGGAAAAAAATCATTTCCTATTTGGAGCTGCTGCAGACTTTACTGCCAAAATTGTAAAGTGTCCCAGCAACATGGGTTTGAGCAGCGACTACTCCAGGGGGTGGTAAAAAGTGTCTTGGGGAGCGAGAACACTCAGTGTTGTCTACCAAAGGTCCACATAAATAGTTTTCTTTGGTGTCATATACCAACTCACAGCAAAACCAGACATGCATAATCCTGAGCATCAGGACATATATATAAATAGCTTAATTAGCCTATTTTTTCCTCTTTTTTCTGTGATTTAATTTCTGTAGGGAACCTTGAGTAACTAATTCATTGTGGGAGGCAGCCGTGATCACAAGCTTTACTGTTGCTTTTATTAAAATCAATGTTTCTATCACAGCTCATAATATTGAGTAACGGCTAATATCAAAGCACTTCTTCTCATTTCTCTATTCAAGAGTGCTGTGTTTCCTTATATTTCCATATATTTAGCTGTATGAGTTCAAAACCCCCTGAAGATATTCAAAAGCATTCTGGACATGGCCCTGGGCAGCCATCTGTAGATGGTCCTGCTTGAGTAGGGGACTTGAATCAGATGACTTTCAGATGTTTCTTCCGACTTCAACCCTTTTGTGACTACATGACCTCTCATTATCATTCTCCATATCTGAGGCAATTTTCTGTAAGGAATTGATTTATCAGGTCCATGAGAGGGTGAAGGCAGGAAGGTTGAGTCCTTCCACCAGCATAATGCTATCATCCTGCCCAGAGACATGCAGTAGTACTCCTCATCTTCTCTCACACTGGTACCATATCTTCCTCTGCTCTGATGCCTTCATAGAAATTAACATTTTTAAAATCAGAGAGTTTCATTTTTTAGAGTCTTCAGAGGTTGGGGAGATGTTGCTAGAAAAAGTTGTGATCTTGAAACCCATTTGGAAAATGATGATTTTCAGCAGTTTATATTATAATTGTGTTTAAATGGATTTCCATTGCTCTGGCTTCATAGTTGGGAAACCAGCTTATATAGTATCTCTTCCTCACCCATTTTCTCATACAGTTACACAGCAATACAAATAGCCAGTTTTCTTGTGACTCTTACCATATTACTTCTCCCACAACTTACATATAGTAGTGCCAGGGTGAACTGGGGAAGGGAGAGAGGAAAGTAGAGAAAGTGTTGTACATCACTGTCCTGATGTTTTGTACAAGAACTATGAAGCAACTCATGCTGATGAAAAGCATTTTGGGAATTTAAATAGTTAGAATGCAGTTTATGGAGTTGCACTAAGACTGACACAGGAGGTTGAACAGCAGCTCTGCTAAAGAAGGTCATTCTCTACTAGTTTCCCCCTATTCCTCCAAGGGCTTGACAGCTGATGTGCTCAGCCATTTCTTAATTTCCAAATTTTTAAAATTGAACAAGAGAAATAGAAATCCCATTTCTGTTGGTGGCAGAATGTAAAAAATAAGGGAAATTTTATTAGATCTGGGTTTGAATCTAGGACACTAGCAGGGTTGTAGCATGGTCCTGCAATGCTCTTGTAACATGCATGTATTTGAACTGTGGAGGTAAGTTATGTTAATTGACTTCACAGCATGTCATTTTCCTTTGCAAGATTGAAAACGTATAGTGTGAGCAGGGCCAAAGACAAAATGTAGTGGCTGCCAGCTGGACATGACAGAGGCTTGCAGGGAGATTACACCATAGACGAGAATGGCTTTTGAGATAAGGATAATCTTTTACATAAACTAACTCTTCCAAGGCAGTTTGGATGGGTGAGTGATAAGGGCAATAATAAAACTACAGGCTGACACAGATGATAATTATCCTGGTGTTCAAAGAAGATCAAGATCTTGCCAGCAAGACAGCTCACCTTCTCCTGACTACAGTAACATATAACTGGCATTGATATATTTTTGCATGGAGGGTTTCTAGATTAATGCTCTTATTTTATGTTCTTCAGGTCAACCCAGTAACCATGGAAAAGTCTACATCTTCTGATACAGCCTCTGAAAAGCCTAATCCTTCCCACCACAGTACGGGGACTGTTCAAATGAGGATCAAAAATGCCAACAGTCACCACGATAGACTGAGCCAAAGCAAATCTATGATTTTGTCAGAGAATGTGAAAGTCCCTGAGCCTGTAAGTTAAATACTCCTAACAGTTTCTGAGTCTTCCGATATTTTAAAAACTACAGAATTACCTTATTCATGGCTAAGATACTGGTTTTGTGATTATCCCTTGCAAGGAGGGATTTAATGACACTAATACATTTTTAGGAGTATGGCTAGGCACAGGAATAATAATTTTCCTTTAATGAAAGAACTAATTTGTCTTTGGTGGCCATGATCATAGCATCTACTCAGCATTTCAACTCTCAAGTGTCACAGTACTTAAATATGGCTACTGTAGAGCATAGTACTTACAGTACAGATGCATGTCATGATTTCTCAAAAGGCAAAATTTAAAAGCTGACAAAAGAAAAAAAAATGGAAATTGCAACTCTGTAAATAAAAGCCAACTTTGTGCATAACAAAAATAGGTCTTGCTGTAGAGATGAATTAATTGTAACAAGTCAGACACTGAAGTTACTTTATTATTGTGACAGTTGACAGAGTTGAAAGAGTTGACTAATTTTTTATACATTACCTTTTTCTTTTTTTTCTGAAATTAGTTAGTGATGAACTCTATTGCCAGTTGTGTCCCTGGCCCTGTACAACTTCGGAGCTGCTAAACAAACTGATTAATATCAGTCTCCCCTGGTTAATTTTCTTTCATAATGGTGGCAACTTGCAGCTGAGGCCATATGATGTTACAAAATTATTTATGCAATGTTAGCCACTTTTTGGACCCCGGATCCATTTTGTTTTCAGAGAATGCAAATGAGGAAGAAAACTCTGTTAGCTGGGGACCCAGGTCTCAGTCACTTCTCACAACCATGCCAACCATTAATTTTTTGTTTTCTTGATGTAATGGATTCCTATGAAATATTCAGCTTCTAAAAAGTTATTAAACGGAGGAAGCCTGCAATAACAGCTGTATTTTTTTCCTTTTTACTCAAAGGTCAAACTCAAAATTCAGAATTATTTAGACATACATTATTTTAGTGATTAATTTCTCTGATATAGTGATATAGCTTAACTAATTTCACTTTGCATTTCTGGAAAGAAAAATCTCTTTAGATCTTAGCAGCTGATAAGATACTCAAAATACCTTCCATTTAAATGATACTGTTTGCCTCAGACACGCTGTATATGTCTCTTCCTTTTTATCTGATGTAAAATATTCCTCCATTACAAACCTGAAACTATACTTATAGTAATTTACTGGGAATACTATAATGTATTATCAGGAAGAACTGTATCTTTGAAAAAGTTTAAAAGTTAAGTATATTTAATGATGCCTAACATATTTTATTGGCTGTGTTTAACAAAAGGCACTAGGCTGCAGTCGTTTTTGACAAGCATGAAAACATCACAGCATGAGACTGCAAAAGGAATTATGTAGAGAAATTACAAGTGATCCATCTCTCAATGAATTATCCACCTCAATAGCCTGCAGAACTCAGCTACCAATTAACACCTACTTTATTACATGTTGGGATGTACTTAATAACTTTCATGTGTTTATGCACTATTACCTTGACTGATGCCTCTTGTACAATTAGGCATAATTGGCATATCAATATGCAAAAGTTAAAAGGATTAACCCTCTTAAAACTAATGAGCATTTCTGTATCCAGCTGCTAAATGAGACAAAATTAGCATTTTTCACTTTTGGGCAGGATTTTATCCTGCAGTTTCTCATTGTTGATATTACCTTGTTACATAACTTTAGTTTTGGGGATAGTATGCTGGACTGTTACAGAGCAAGAGCTCTAAAAAGTTAAATTAGACATAAATATTCACTGCCGCATCCCAATAACCATAGCAGGTACAATATATATTCATTGGCTGAGAGCTGAAAAGTTGCTTTGTGTTGCATTTGTTTAGTAGGTAATTATATAAAAGTGGAATTTTACTGAGTATATGTCATTTTACCAAGCAAACTTGGCTCCAACATAATGGATTGAAAGCCTGCCATGCTACTAATTTCCTTTCTATTTCAATTCTTTTCATCTCTTTTTGCCATGTAGAATTTTCTGACTAGATATTGACAGGCTGAAAGTGTTTTGGCATATTTACTCAAATAAGCTTCTTAAAGTTGTTTGCTAATGCCCAAACTAAAAGCAAAATTCCTAAGGACGCAAACATTTTCAAATATGTGCTTTAAATGCAGTGAGATTCAAGTTAAAAGACCAGTGAAATATCAGTTGCTTGTAGCAATTGCATGCTGACATCTCTGAATCTGTGCATGTGACTCATGAAGGATTTTTGGGAAAGTAACGGAAGAAAGTACTCTGTCCAAGTGTCTTGAAAAAGCAGGGTCCAACTGATAATACACACACACACACACACACACACTCGTATGTATATATGTACATTTAGTAATCTTGTTTTAAAATTCGTGCTGTTTTATGGGGGGGCACTCATACAGTCTTCAATTTTGCATTTAAAGGCACACATATCCCTATTATCAGTGTGTTAAGCAGAGTTAATTTATTTTGTGCTAGAAAATAAAGAGGATTTATCATGATATTTCTATTTGTAAATTTACCGTTTGCAGCAGTCTGCCTCTGTTTCAGTGATGGATGTAATCTACAACGTATCCACTGGTTATGTTTGGTTTCTATTTTGCATTGACTGAACATTTTTGTCCCATCATTGGAGAGATTTTTCTTTTAAAATACATGAAATAGCTGAAAAAGGTATTCCATATTACTCTTTTGCCACCCATATTTTGGCATATGAATTATGTTCTATTAATATATGGGTCAAATCCTTTTTACTCAACTTATGCAAAACCTACTGACTTCAGTGGATTAAGGCAATCAGCATCTGGCACACTTTGAAATGTCAGTAGAAAAAATACATTTCTAAAATATATTTTTTTGGAAAAAAAATCATTCTGCACAAGAAAGTGCAAAAAACAGGCACAAATTAGAAGGATGACTGGTGATTTATAGAGAAGAAAATACATAATTTTCTCTAAAGGATATTTTTGTATTCTCAAGCATTTGCTGTGGTGCTTGTAAGCACACCTGGGGCTATAGTTTTGAAGGTGGACAGATTATTTTCCATAGGGTGACAGAGAAGGATATGCATCATACATCAGTAGGTCCACATGCACTTGCACATTTTATAATAGTGAAGATGCAAATGTGGAATGCATGAGCTAACTGATGCAAGAGCTAAATGTAGATTCTTGGGGGTTTATGTTATTTATTTTGATGGAAATGCTTCAGCTTTGTGCAAAGGCTGTAATTGATACTAATGTAGAGTTTAAAGAGCACAAATCACTAAGCTGGACACAGACTGGTAAGAGAGGGCTCTTTCTGTGCTTAATGTTGGTGTCTGAACTAGCAATGTAAATGAATATTTGCTATTTTCATCTGTTAAAACCCACGAAAGTGCATTTTGCTTCATTCAGAACAACTTCAAACAATGAAATGTCTTTTTTATTGGTGTCTATATTAAGAATTAGAACCTATTTAGACATTCCAGAATGTTAATGTATTAGAGCTTTTTTCTGATTAGGTTAAACAAACGGGTAGGTTTATTTATCTCTCTAATATATTATCAAGCAAACAGGAAGCAATCTTCTTTTGTTTTTCAGTCTTGTGATCATAGAACACTTGCCAAAGTTATGGCTAGCCAAAAAGACAGAAATAAAATGGCTAAAAATATAAACCTTCTGTTTAGCAGAGTTTTTGAGCTATATTTTGAAATTGCAGGGCTTGTACATGTTTACTTCAAATCAAGCTTATAGTTAAGTTTGAGGCTTTGTTTTTATAGATTGTCCTGAAGTAGATCCTGATATTTAATTAAAATGACACTAAATCACATTGAATTGATAAGACTTGGCATCTCAAACAAAGGTAATTGCCCGTATTGGTTTTGTACAAAAATAGAGCTGCTTGGAAAATGTGCAGCCAACACAGACTGTCAACTCCATTTATAGATCAATATGTGAAAACCATTGATCAGGCAGGCATGTGTAACAGTAACACTTTGCATTTATTTGTTGTTTTTATACCACGTTAAAGCTTACAGGATTATTGGCTTCCAAAATATTTTGACTTCCTCGTAAATATGTTATCTGTTTAATGTTAATTACAAGACAGTCTCCAGCCCTCTCTTAGAGTATTTTCAGTTTCATTGCTATGGGTAGTTTTAGCTGAAAATGGATTTTTTCCAGTTCTGAGAAATCATCAGAGCTTCTTTTGTAGTATAGTTTATTTAGGGAAAGTTTTTGAGGATTCATATTTTTTACCCCAGTTTACTTTTTTTTTTTTTTCCTGGAGGATAAACCAAATCTTAACAAAATACTTCTAAAAGCAGAAGACTTTTTCCTATAATAGTTGTGTACATCTGGGATGTACACTCTTTACTGTGTTCTAATAGTGACTGCTCAGGCATTATACTCTGCAAATTTGTCATCATTCTCTAGTCCATTATAGCTGCATCTACATTTATCACTTTAAAGAAATAGCTATGTTCCCTTCAAGGTGTTACATAAACCATATAATAGCACTGGGATAGATATAGAAAAATATGAGTTTCCCATGACAAGTAATTGTTAATAAATGCAAGCTTACACCTTTTTCTACTTTAAATATTTCAGGGTAGGCATGAAAGTAGAGATTCCACGAAAACAGTCCAGTTTCACTTCTTGAACATGAACATTGTGAAAAATAAAAAATATTTGTTGAGTAACATTGGTCATTCTCCTTTTTAGTGAAGGAAAATGAGAAATGAAGTGTGATCGTATGCGCTTTTACTATATTCAAACTGGTTTTGTGCTTTCAAAATCTAGATTTGCTCTCTGGTGTGTTTTGCACTTGCAGACAGACTCGTTTGGCTCTTCACTCCAGTCTTTCAGTTATTTCAGCATAGGAGTCCCTTGATCCCCACCTGAGGAGCTGCTCCTCCTCTGGGGCAGAGGCCCTCATCTTCCACTGGCAGCACTCTCAAATGTACCCCTATATGCTCATGTATGTTCTGCATACCTTAAAGGTCTTTGACTTAGATGCTGAAAGTAAAATACTTATGCATTAGAATATTTCAGGATTTAATTTGCGTTCAATAAGCAATTTTACTCAATAGAGCACTGCAAGTTGTCTTCCAACCCATTTTCAGGATTGACATTTTGTGTGCAGAAGTATTTTCAGGCTCAGAACTAGACTTTTTCTGATTTTTTAAAATTTTTTCCTTTTCTATGCACTATGAGAGGTTATTCTTTATAATATATTTGAATTATAGCACTTCAACTGAAATAATCCTGGCTAAAAAGAAGTTAATTTTATTGTTAAACTATATATTTCTCCTCCAAACATTTTCACTGTACCATTTCAGCTATGTAGCTTGATAGGCAGCAACCAGCACTTATTTCTTCTTAAAATCGAGGATAAACTCATTTCAGCTCTATTAAGGGGGTGGTGAATGTAACTCATTTGGCTTCCTTGTTAAACCAGACTGAAGCTCAGACTCGATATTATATGAGTCGGAATTGCTGATTTTGACTTTTACTCAGAGTGACAGAAGGGTAGAAAAAAGGTTCAAAAACCTTCTTTTTTTCTTTTTTTTCAATCTTACATTATCTCACACTGTGAAAATCTTTACTCTATTTACCAAGCACAAATTAGTCTTGCCAAAGGTTCTGAAAGTTTGCTACTTCAGCTTAGATCCTAAAACTTCAAAGAGAGATGCAACTCTACAAATTAGTGTATGCGCTCTGCCATGGCTATTTTAACTTGAACTTAACTAAATTTGTTTATAATTTAGTACTGATTGAATGCTGCCATAAATGTATACCGGGCACATTTTTTAAAGTTAGTCCTCTGATTACTAATTTGAATAAAAAAATCTAACCTTGTTAGCATCTGGACTTATTTTCATAATAACAACCCCTTCAGAACCTACAAAGTAATGAATAATTGACAACAAATGAAATGTTTTGATAGTTGTCGGCACAAAGCATGTTTAATGTTTTGTGTTGCTTCCTAGCTAATTATGTAGATGACACATTTGTCAGACCTTGACTGCCATTAGAAACGTGTTTCCAGAGGGGAGAAAAACAGGCTATTCATAGAGTAATTAACTAGAATGCTCAATGACCTGTGAGAGATTCAAATGGCTGCCAGTTCAGACATTGTTTTGTTACAGAAGCAGAGGGGTAATTAAAATTCCAAATTACAGTGCTATGATGAAGCATTTGTTTGTTGACAGTATACTCTTACTCTAGTTTGTTAATTCTTTTTTAAATTGCTTCTAATCCATTTTATGGCTTTAGGAGTTCCGTCTTTGAATTTACTGACAACTAATATTATGGTAAATTGTTCTTTAGCGGAGTACTGCGGGCTTGGCAGTTTCATGGGAGCACAAGGTGGGTGGGATAGAATCGCTGTTCTTTCCCTAAACTGACATACCATGTGCTGTCATTGAGATGCGGCTAACGCGGCACATCTTGTGAAATGATATGTTCATAATTCTGTGTTAGGGAAGATGTCTAGTTAGGGGAGGAAATAGTTCAGATAAAGTAATAATAATCAAACAAATTGAGGAAGGTGTCCTAAAACGTTAGAGGAAAAGCCCTGATATGGTTGGGGTGAGGGAGACCATGGGTTATGTAAGCACTTTGGGAAGCCGACTTCTACTCGATAATGGAGAAATTGAAAATGGTAGTCTGCATAAAGAAATCAAGCACAAAACATTTCGTAAGACTCGCCTATATCTTTGACAACGCCCTTTGCAGGCAGTAACGGACATGACAGGCTAAGACGTCTTTTCTCATATAAATGTGGACTCTTTGCAAGTCCAAAGTGCTAAAGTTCTCCAAACAATGAATTAAATGCAAACCCAAGTGAAATATTTATTTACTTTGCCAAAAGTGAGAATATGGTTTAGTTAAAGGGATCTGACAGAAGTAACATGGTGTTTGATGCAGGAGAGCTGACAGCGGCATGGAGTGAGCGCTGATTATCCTGAAGACACTGTCAGCTAGGATTGATTTCCACTTTCTCCGTTTATGTAACGGTTCCTGTAATACAGCTGACCCAAAATCACGTTACCTTGTCATTTCTCTGCATGGATCAAGAAGAGATGAGCTGAAAATAGCTAGGCACTGACCTTGAACTTGCCAGAAAAGTGAGAAGTGACGGGGGGAGGTTTCAGCGTGCGGTTCCTGCACAAAGGCGCTGGCGGCTGCTCTGCAGTTGCAGCAGCACAAGGGGGCAGAGCAGCACTAGAGATTACAGGTGGAGCAGCTGACGCTACATAAGAGAAATCTAAGACAAATGGCTTGGATTTTTTTTTTTTTTTTTAATGTCTCTTCCCCCTAACCCCGAAAAACTGTGGAGATTCTACCTAGAAGAGCTGCTGATTCCAAAATGTTGATGTTCCCATCATCCATCCCTTGAAAATACAATTATTTCAAGCAATGCTTAACACTGAAATACTTTGCTGGCTGAATTTATTGCTAAGAAGTTTAGCATCTTCTCTATGAATATCTCCCTGTTGTTTTCCTAGCATCCAGTGAAAGAATCTGTGTTATCATTAATACAGCTGTCTACAGTTTTTGGGGTGTTTGACAAGATCAGTTCATTCTTCAAAGCCTTGCAAATCCCTTTGAATTTTGCAGAAAGCATGGTGTAAATACTTTTAAAAATATTTTTAAGCTGATAGGGCAAACTAAAAAAGAGTAAAAAATTAAAGCATTTATTTTCTATTTATTTTTTTCCTTCAGATGTGGCATTCTCTCTGTTGCAATGTCCATCTTGAGAGGAAAGAAAGAAAACTTGGTTGTGAAAATATTATTTAATTTACCATCTAAAAACCATGTTCCACTTCTTTTTTTTTTCTATTTTATTTTCATCTGTGCTTGCCTTTTAACAGTCCTTTTTGTCTCTTATGCTGGCAGTAGCTGTGGAGACATGAGATGCCAGCACTGACTTTTCTCAAGGATCTGGTGCTATGGGGTGTCACTGCTTGGTGTGAGAGCTTGAAGAAGGGCCAGGAACTCTGTACTCACCCTGTAAGATGTCTGGCCAGAGTTGCCATCCTCATCTGGAGACACCAAAACATGTGTGCCTTCTGGAAAGGCTATGACGGGCAACTCAGGTCTAACCCTGCTCTTCTGCCTAACTAGTTGATGGTTCCCTTAAAACGTGATTCTTTCCCTCAAGGGAATATTAGATGCTGTGGTGTGGGGTGGTTTGAGCACTCTTCAATCCAGTGCTACCTATGGTCTATTACCATGTTATGTATCTTTGAAAAAGCAAAATATTATTGCCTGTTTTTACACCAATGAATTCTTTTTATTTTTTTTTTTCTTCGAGACATTTAGAGAAGTAAACCATGTTTTTTCCAAACTGATAGAAAACCAGATAAAAATATCTTCTAGGTTACTGTTATTTCAGAAAACACAGTGAAATGCAAGAGGTAAACACAATTTTTCTTTTGAAATTATTGATTTTACTGTAATATCAATTTTTGGTTGCATCACATAAGATGTGATGGGTTTTTTAAGAGCACAGTATAGGTACGAACTGAAGTTATTTCTTGGTGGTAACTGCTGACTGGGGCTGCATAACCAACAAGAGCTTGGAAGGAAAAATTAAAAAAGACATCCCCATTGCATTTTTTTTCTATTAAAAATGTGCAGAAATAGTGAATATGATATAAATTAGGTGAACTGTAAGAAGTCCAAATGTTTCTCTCCTTTTTCTTAGCTTGTTCAAAGCCAAAGGGCAGTCATGGGATTGGATCTGTAGTGCAGAACTTGCTTGTTCGGACACTGCAAAATGTAGCCTTTGAGCTCTCCTGGTAAGGTAACTAAGCAGCTGCAAAAAACCTTGACATGAGGTTTTAAATAAGCAGAACCCCTGGAATAGTATTATTTTCTGTAATTTAACATCTGATTCAAATTACAATGATCCCACTGCTTTTGTATCATCATTATGTCACAGTTCATTCCACACATCCTTGTGTTTTTTTACCAGTAGGAAAAACTTCCTGCATCTCTTCTGAATGTGCTTCTCAGGCTTCTAATTTTTCTTCTATTTTATCATGTAAACAGCAGCACTCAAATATATAGGCATGTTAATGACACTGAAGTTACTACCCTGATGCTCAATATCCCAGTGCACTATTAAGTTACACATCTTTGCTTCAGGAGTGAGATTGCAACATGTTAGAAATGTTAGAAAGATAACATTCTATATATGTAATATTTCACTTGGCTTCCATTATAGCCTTCTTTTGCATCTATTGCAACTGAGTGGAGAAGGAGCTGTATTGGAGTTCGTCATGTTTCCCTGACCCCAGCTTGGACATTGACATACCAAGAGACTTTTAGTCCTTTCTTCTGTTTCTGCCTGTAAAACGGGACTGAGGATGATGCATATCTCCTTTGCACCCATTACAGAGTCTGAATCAGAGCTGGGTCAATGGTTATGCTTAAATCATGCTCCTTACATAGCTAATTCCGTTCTCATCATATTAACTCTATTAATTGAAATAGAATTACTCCACAGTTATCCTAGTGTAACTGAGAGGGGAACTTGGCCCCAGGTGCTGCATGTTTTCCTTATCTGTATTCTCTGTGCTTAGCTGTTTCACTACTTTTTAACAAAAAAGTCTTTTGGCTTCATCATGAATCAGTTCTGTTCCCTTGATTCTATATCCACGTGCTTTTAGCAACATTAGTTTTCTTTGAGGGCTTTCATGTTTTATAGTGTATATTTCAAAAAGCATGCTTAAAAGTATTGTTTAAAATTCATTTTGGCAATATGTTCCTTGTGCACACCGTGACAAGGAACATAAGCTGTGGAATGATATTCCTCTTATGTTATCTTTATTAAGTATCGTATTATGGCTAAATTATGGCATCTAACATGTTTCCTTTCAAAATGTTGTAAGATTTGAAATATGTAGGTACTGAAACTGAGATGATATCTAACTTCCCATAGCTCGTATTGGGTACCTGACCTGTATAGTTTCCCACAGGGGAAAAGTAAGCTACATTTCTTTAAATTCCCAATGAGAAGGGACATGTGTCTTCTTGCATTGAGCTACATTATATCACACCATGTGACACAAAGTGACCCAATGCAACATGACAGGAGAGGTAAAGAACCATGCCTTTTTTGTTTGTTTGTTTTATTACTTCAGTGAAATAATTACACTACCAACACTATGAAATGGGGATTAAATTATTTTGTTCATGCCCTAAATACATGTGCTATTGCACTATATACAGACATGCTTACTAAATGCTGTTTAATGCTCTGACAGGAGGTTTTAAACCAGACAGTAGAGTGTCGTTGTTAGGCAATGTGCCTATTCTTAGACAAATAGTAGACAGCAGCATTCTCCTGTCTTAAATCAGATCAAATTCCCTTTGAAGTCAGGGTTTGGGTTTTTTTGGGGGGGAGATTCAATCCAGCCATGTTAACACGGTAATATTTTATTCTCTGATTTTTCTTTTGATGAGGTTTATATCCTTAATAGAAATAGGTCTTGATCACCTGTGATTTTGTCTTTATGGATGCACATGCATACACACACAGCCATGGCAAAACTGGAATCAAACCCTTTCGCTTCAAAGAGCCCAAGACCCTACATATTGAGAGAAAGAAGGAGCTTTGGTTTTGAGTACACAGCCTGTGGGTGGGGGGTAGGGTGGTGAAACCAGCAAATTTTTTCCTTTGTGTTTCAGAGACTGATACCATTCATTTGCGTTTGTTTAGGACATTACAGAGCATGCCTAAACTTTAGAAACAGTTATGCCTTTCTTTTCATGATTATTGACTATCTGAGCTGCCACATATCCTGTCAGTTACAGCAAAAAGTTGCATTTAACAGCGTAACCAAAACTCAGATAAAATAATAAAATATGCTATCCTTTCTAATCTCTGAATCTTCCCCCAGATTTGGAATCAAATTTGAAAGACTGTGAAGTACTCTTTCCCATTTTCCCTTGCTTCCCCCCATCCCCTCAGAGCTCTGCAAGAAAGGTTGTTTTCCTGGAAATCTCATCCATGGCCAGAACTGGAATTACTGCAGCTGTGATGAACGAATCTGTTCTCATGACATCTCTAACCCCAGGGCAGGTAGAAAACCCAGACGAGCATCCAAACTTTTGTGTGTTTATTTGGATCAAACCTGGGTTTTGGACCAACTCAGCTTCACATTAGCAGTTCTGTCATCCTTAGAGCTCATTCTTCTTGATTGTGGTCCTGAAGTCAGACTCTTACTTTACAACCCAATTACGTAAAAAAGAAATGTTTAAAAATTAAAGTGCCAGGTGTCAAGTCTTTTCAGTAGTTGGCTACTTCAACTTTGAGCTTTCCATTTTTTATCAGCAAATGATAAACTGAAGATTCAGTACTCCCAGCTTAGATCTTTTTCAAAATTAAAGTGTAAATCTAAAGCAGCCACCTGTAAGCACTAAAACCTGAAGACACTTGGACACAAGTTAAACAAATTGTTTAAAAACCTGCCAATTGTATCAGGTTTTATGAATAACTTTGCAAAGATCCAGAATTCATATTTTAACATTTTCAGGTCTGATTTTCTTTTTTTTTTCTTGGTGGCTTTTTTTTGTTGTTTTGTTTTTAAGAAGTTGAAAAGCTGAGAAAAAACATAACATGACTGTTGGTAAACTGTTGTAGAAGAATAAGAATGACACTACTATGCAAATCTCAAAAACTTGGGAAAAGTTGGGGCATCAGAATGATGACTGTGAAAAACATGGAGCAAGTAGGAAGCCCGAGAGATTTGGACACAGGTGGGCTGGAAGAAATGAGGTGGGAAAGGTGAATTTGCAGCAGCTGAGTGGAGCTGTGAGTTGGAGAAAGGGTTGTATTCCTGGTTTGCAGCACTGGTGCTTTGCTGGCAGCCTGAGAAAAAGCTCCTCATCTATTCTATGGTTTAACTGAAAGCTCTGCAATGTGTGTCCTGGTAGGTGTGTACTTCTATGTATTGTGGTTTGTAGAAAATCTTTAATTGAATTGTTTTTGGCTGAAATTCCTAATCCTCCAGTCTTGTGGGTTTTATGGTTTTTAAGATGATCTAAACAAGAGAGGCATTGCAGTATGCTCTCAGCACGTTATGTGCCCATGCACCACCAGTCTGCTAAAAATTGCCATCTTTTTCCAAGGGCCTATTTTTTTTTCCCTCATGTAAATTCTTTCATGGTTTTATGGCTGATGAGCTTGATTACATAAAAGTTTACCTTTAAAATACTTCCTATTTATCATGCCATTTTCTTACCTAGAAAATCCCAGTGCAGCCACTGTTAATGTTTGATAAGATTTGTACCTGGTATATTCTAAATTACATTAATGCATAAAGCCAGCAATGCCAGGCTCCCTATTGTTAAAGTTATTAAAGCTGTAACTGAAATTATATCTTTCATATTGATCTTCAGCTAGCAGCTCTTATCCAGAAGCTTTGTTTCACATTAAAGGCACTAATGATTGTCTCCACAAAATGAGCAGTTTAAAAAAAGAAGTTAAATGGGAAAAAGAAAAAAACTTTGATAGCCACCTTTGCTAGCTCTTCATTCCAGCATCTCTCACAGCCACAAAGTGCAAGCCAAGCATTAATAGACCTTTTAATAAAATGACTTAAAAGAAATCAATGGTATTTCTCACAAAGTCTGATTTCCAGCAACTGATATTATTTAAATGTTTGTATTCCTTCTGAACTGCTCATGTCCTCCCACAGCTGCCAGTTTTTCCTGAATTTCTCAGTGTATCTTCCTAGAGTTTTCACTTTATTTTCAGGGGCCTAGTTTTGGTTCATTACCTGATTGAAGCTTTTTAAAAAATCTGAGAAAATAGAAGTCCTGTATTCCACCAAGACTGGCAAAGTTTTCTGTAAACATAAAGACAACAGCAAAGTGTTTGTTTGTGGGGTGGAGGGGGAAGTCTAGTTAGATACATACTAAGAGCCTTTTTGAGTAGTTGGAGGTACTTTGATTCCTTCACGGACTATTAACAAAAAAATAAATCTTTCTTTTTCCTTCAGGTAAAAAATGTCTATCCTATTAGTACAGGTCTCCAGCTGCAATTGTGATAAATGTACCTGCAAGACAGGAGGCTTTGGCTTAGGCTGGAGTTGGAGTTGCTTTTATACTTTGCTTTGTTATACTTCCCCCACCCCCAGCTCCACTCCACCCCCCAGGACTTTTGGTAGGTTTTCTGTTAGTTTTTAGTTTGCTTGTTTGTTTTGGCTTAGGGTGAGGAGCAGCTGCTGGTTTTATTTTTGTATTTAACTAGATTTCCCCCCTGCCTCCCCCCCTCCCCCCATTTTTTTGGCTATGCAGACGGAGTGCAAAATAGGTGTTTTCCATGAGATCATGTAGTGTAAGCAGAGAAATACATGTGACATTTTTATGTTCTCTAAACTCATTTATTGTTCTTGATATGTGACATGTATTGATTTAAAGATTGATAACAAAGGGAAGGACTTTTTTTGATGACCAGCAGCAAACCCACTACTTGTTCTATTTGGGAAAACCATGGGTTTGTTTTGGGGTGTTTGTTTGTTTGTTTGTTTGTCTTTTATATAAGCATATATATATAGTATGCTGGCAAGGTAGAATATGAGGTATCAAATTAATTTTCACTACTATAAACTGTAGTCCAACAGAGACAACACCCTACATGTTCACTGTGAGATAGTTTTTCCCTGATAAGCTCTAGTCAATACACACTAATGATTAAGTCAAATACTTCATACATTAAATGTTCATATGAGAAATCATGGGGAAGAAAAAGAGAGAGAAAGGAAAGAGAGTAATGTTGGGGGTGGAGGGAGAGAGAAATGTCAACAAAAATCCAGAAACAACAAGAAAAAGTAGAATCTGTGGAGATCACAGCTACAAAACTTTTCCCTTTCCTTTCAATTTCACGTGGGTACACAGCCCACTGCATTTTTCCCAGGCTGCAGTAGAAGAGCCTGGATTAAGCTAATGTAGGGACATGTTTTGGCCGCTTATTATTTATTACAATTTTAGTTCCAGGTTTCAAAAACAATTAAGGAAACTGCTTAATAGGAAAATGACTCTAATTGCATGTTAATTGAGGTTATCTGCTTCACATTATTCATAGCGTAAATTGTGTTGACACTTGTACCCAGATATGATTACTTAATAAACAGACTGAAGAGGCATCATGAATGCATGCACCCCCAAAGACGAGGCATTTTATTTTTCAACTCTGGTTTGTTCATCTGAAAGATGTAAAAAAAAATAATAATAAAAAAAATCTATAATTTACATAAAGCTTAGTTAGAGGATGTTGGTTCAAAACTATAAGTTATATGCTTCAAATAGTGAAAAGATAAAGTGCTAAAATTTTAAAGAGAAAGGGTTTGGTTTATTAAGGTAAGGGTTAAACACAAAAAGAAACAGGGTGGCATAAATTATGGTGTTACCTCCTGAAAAAGTATTTTAGCTGATAAATCAAGTATCTGTATCAAAAAAAAGTACCAATGTATTTTTCATATTAGTATTCACTTATGTTTGATTTTTGGGAATCCACAAAAAGAGACCTTGGGGTTTTTTTCTGTTTTGGAGTTTTTGTTTGTTTGTTTGTTTATTTATTTTTTAAAAATAAACTCATTTGGGGATGAGAGAGACAGGGTTCTGAACCAGATAATTCTATCACTTGAGAATAAAAGCAGAGCATCCCCTTTTGCTTACACTTTAGTGAGCCTTGCAGCTTCTACTTTTTTACAGAAATATAAAGTCCCAATTTTTACCAAAGTTTTAGAGCAGGAATTAGATTTCATAGGAACTGAATAGCTAATGACATCTAAGACCATGTTTCCATGTGATGGAAACCTGTTTATTTGCCAATCATGTTAGTGTGGGTTGGATCAATCATTTTTAAAATACTGGGGTTTGGCGGTTGCTTTTTTGGTTGATGATGGTGGTGGTGTGATGGGGATTTTTTATTGTTGTTGGTTATATTTTTTGTGGGGGTCTTTTTGGTTGTTTGTGGGGTTTTTTGGCTTTTTTTTTTTTTCCAAATGTAGGTTTCAAACAACATAAATTCCTTAGGAAAACCAAAACTATTTATTACAGAAAAAAAATCAGTAAGAGAAGATGAAACGTAACATTTTTGTCCTAAAGGCATAAGTAGAAAACCTGTTGATAAGAGTGATTTCACGTATGTTTGCCTCACCTTGAAATTGCCTTTTTTGAAATGAGAGAAAGGCCTTGGTTCAGAGATAGAGAAGCTGTGATTTCAGCCTTGGAGTCCATTTCTCTGTCTTAGACTTGAGACTATTTGTTGCTGATGCATTTTGGGAGATGTGAACTTCCAGAAGCCACAGTGATCAGGCAAGAAAAAGGAGAAAGTAGGAAAATGGTGGAGAGTGGAAAAAATTTAGTTCTTCAGATAAAAGATGATTTCACATTTCATGGGATTATTTATTTCTTAACATGCAAGCCTAACTCTTCCACCTTGAATTTTTGAACTTGTATTTTCTTTAGCTGAATACCTTTTCAGGTATTTTCTACAGGAATATTGTTACTCTTTTTCTACTTCAGATTTTGCCAACAAATCAGGGAAAGCTACAAAGCCCACAAGGATGGAATTTTTGGAGCTGTGTTTGTGCCCATTAATTTTCTTTTCTATGATATTTTCCCATTTTCACTCTGTTTGACATTGAGCCTGAGCTTTGTTCCGAACTTGTAGCCTATGGCAGTGGAACGGGGAGATGAGACATCACGGAGATGTAGAGCACACATAAAAAGAGAAGATGTGTAAAAACTGAAATGACATGGCAGCTGAAGCAGCTTGTTGCTCAGCTTGGTTGCATGTTTGAGTAGAAAAAGCGAGGTAAATTGTGATATGTAAGAGAATAACACTCGACAGGGTGTATGGTTGTAAGGTATATGGATGCTCAATCATGTGGTGAGGCAGAAGGCTAAAGGACAAGCGCCTTCAGTATCTGCACAGTCTGTAGATATCCGTATGACCTACAAAACAGAGGGTGTTAGGCTCAGAAAAATATCACTTACAAAGCATATGCAAACAATTTTAAGAAATGAGAAGTCCATTTATACATTTGATTACTTCTTAATCTTTCAGAAATTTCTAAAAGAATAAAGTTTAGGAAAAAAAATCACTATCACACACTGCTGTGTGTATTTGCACCATAAATTCTCACAGTAGTATATATACAGACAATCATTTCCACCTCCCATTGGTTACACTTAAGCACCTATTAGAGTTACACGTGCTTTTATGCTAATTTTTTCTGAACATTTACAGCAACTGCTATATCTGTGCCTGAATGGGCTTGTGTAATAGATTTGATGATCTTCAAATCTGGTGTAACATATTTTTAGGTCAGTCTCCATTTACAGCATATTGGATATTTCAACTGTCAAGAGCACTTTGTATACTGACATTAGAACACTTTGAGGTATTTATTAAGAGCTTTATATAAATTTTTTATACTTATTGAGTATAAATTTTGATACTTGTTGAGCTGTGTAAAAAACAATTTGCAAATTAATTTTTATGGCAATGTGTAATAAGTTACTGATAGAATTATAATTTAGGTGGATTTATCTTTCATTGTGTTCCACTTTAAACATACAAATGCTTAAGCCTGAAAGAAGAAAAAAGCAGATATTTTAAAAATCAGTATGATGCAGTATGCCAACTTACCTCTGCCTTTCTGGTTGGTTATGCACCTGTATAAATGACACAAATTATCCGTTTTTTGATTTGGCAACTTTCCTTACAGATAAAGAGATTATCGTGTAAAACACAGTGTACTGCGACATCAACTTCATTCTTTCAGCTTGTGGGAATTGTAGATTCCAGGTAGTTCTGTTCTTTTTATTAAACAATGTGCTGTGCTTTCACCATTTTATAATCTATAGTCACTGAATCTAGGTAGCGACAAACTGAGATATATTGACTAATTGACTAGGTTTTGTAATGGTACCTGTTACAGACAGGCCCCTTACACAGCAAAAAGCAGCCAAATGCTAAACAATGTATAAAATCTTCCCTGTAATAAACTTCACTGTAGATATTGTATTGAGAGGAATCCTGCAAGTGCTGCGATGCTAGTCCAAGCAGATAGAATCACAGAATAGTTAGGGTTGGAAAGGACCTTAAGATCATCTAGTTCCAACCCCGTGCCATGGACAGGGACTCCTCGCACTAAACTATGTCATCCAAGACTCCATCCAACCTGGCCTTGAACACCCCCAGGGATGGAACATTAGTAACTTCCTTGGGCAACCTTCCTTGGGCAACCTTCCTTGGAATACTTTTACTGCATTTTGGAGTTTTCCAAATTCTTTAAGTTCTTCACTCTGTGCACAGGAATAATTTAATGAATCTAGTTTTATCTCTGATTTTAAGAGATTAATGATGCTATGCATAGTAATGCAGCAAAACTAGGAACAGTCAATCTATATTTGTAGGGTTTGTGGTAAGGTTTATTTGGTGGTTGTTTTTTGTTTGTTTATTTTGGTTTGGTTTGGTTTTAATTGTGCAAGATTTGCTTACAAGAAACTGATGATTAGCTTTCCATGCTATTAACGACTAAAACAGTGTTGAATGGCGTCTACTAGTGATGTTAATTTTGGAAAAATTAGTAATATTTGGCAAAATATTAGGAAACTTAAATGTCATACTAAGGCCTTAAAGAGTGTTCTGAGGTGGTTTATGCCTGTTGATTTCAACCATAAATATTGAGTTGTCATGGAAATTACAGAAGTTTCAAAAAGGTAATCATTATGCCAATACTCAGAAAGGAAAAATTGCATGACTCAAAAAACTTTATAGGTCAGTTAACCTAATAGAATATTGGGTCAACTAATGGAAAAATTGTTGCAGGGTTTAGCAAAAAAAAAGAAAAAATAAGTTAGGAATATAATTGATGCCAATTATCATGAGTGAATAAAAAACATATTCAAAAACAATTAATAAAACAGCATTATTTTTTGATGTCTCATTGACAAAGGCAGCCATATTTGGGAAGTGTAGTGAAAGTTTGTAAGTCACTTGACTTAATAGTATGTGACATTCTGATTAAATATTAGCTATGTGCTGTATCAGTGAAGCACACATTAAATGGATTAAGAACTGATTAATTTACATGTTTCAGAGTAGTCGCTGGGGAATCAGCATCAACTGGGTGAATTTTTAAAGTTTTTCTCCAGGGATTTGTACTAAGCTTGATGCTAGTCATTCTTTTTATCCATGATATGAAAGTAAATAGAACAGATCTAATAACATTTTAAAATGGAGCAAAGATTGATGGGCTGGCAAATAGGTCTGGGTAAAGACACTTGTGGAGAGTAATCCGGGTTGCTTAATGCTGAAAGTACATTTGAATTTATCCAAGTATATGTATATATGGAAAACACAAGCCATGCTGTTCCCAGAACTAGGTACTGTATTCTGAGATTTTACTGCAAAACATAGCTTCTCTGGATGTTCTGGTGTCCAAAAGTTTGCGCTGACCCTTGTGAGTGACAATGAAAAAGGGAGATGGCAGATATTTATGTCTGTTAGTCGCACTGAATAAAAAGAAATTAGAAAAGTGTTATTAAATAATGAAGATTATGTAAGAAGAGGCAAAAATACAAAAAAGGAGGAGGTTAGGAAAATTATCATACCAATGAAAGTCCTAGAGAACTCAGCATGTTTAAGCCATCTGAAAGAAATTGAAAGGCAATTGATTTCCTACTTACCTACATTAAGGGACAACACTGGGCACCAAACAGTTCTTTAATGTAGCAGAAAAGAGCAATACAAGATGAAATGCCTGGAAGTTGGAAGCCTTCCAAAATAAAATGAGAGTTATAGTACATTTTGCAAAGACTAGTGTGTAACTATCAAGAGAATTCATAAATTCATCATTTTTTCATGCCTTCAAATAAGGAGTGGATTCCTTCCAGGGAGATATCAAACAGAAATTTCCAAGGCTAAGTCCAGTGTGGTTTGGATAAAATATTTATATAAACAGTTGTAGAAAGAGTGCCATCTTGATTCCTCATCCCTGTCAAGGGGTGCAGAAGCAAAAAGATCCAGTGACATGTGCTATTTGAAAAACTTCATTAGACTGGGGTCAAAAGAGGAAGAAACTTGGAATGTAAGGAATAAACTGAAGCTTTTTTTCATTTTGCAATGTGCATTTTTGACTTCGCTGACAATATGGTATATATGCACCAAATATACAAGTCAATTTCTATCTTCATTTGCCACCAAAGATTCTAATAACATTTGGCTTGTTTTCTAGGGGTTCTATTTGCAAGGTTTTTAAATTTTATTTTTTCATATATATATATTTGATAAAGTCAGTGACCTCTGTTGCAGTTTCCCTGGAGTAAGTACTGTCTTTATACACTGCCTGAAGTTTGGATGGCAATGGGTGGCTCTTGTTTTGTTGAGGGTTTTCCATTATATGTAAGGTAGGTGACTATCAGAATAGAATGAGGAAAATCAAATCAGAGCAATTTCGAGTCTGTCTAAACACTTCAGAAGTTTCAAACAGGATAATTTCATTTCTTCTTATCTGCTATATTAGCTTTATGTGGTTTCCTGTCAGTATAATGCCACAAGAGTAAAACCAGGAGATTCAGTGTGCTTGGATTAGAAATATGCACTTTCCACTTCTATGCTTTCTCTTCGGTACATGAACCAATTTGTGGAGTGAGCACAAAAATGAGTGTCGTATTATTTGAAATGTTTCCTTGTCTGTGAAGGGCAAATAATGAAATGGCACTTAAGCAATACGACAATAACATTTTGCAATTGTAGTTCTTACTTTGCTAAGACACAAATGGATGACGCTTCTTTTTTAATTTTTCTTTTTAAACTGTGACAAAGAATCACATCAAGAACCTTGAAGCCCAATACATACTTGAAGATCTAATTTTGTCATATAAAAAACCCCAAACAAACCCTAATGTTTGCGTTATAGTACTTTTACTGTGTCAGCAGGTTTTGGTAAATGTGTTAGGATATTAATTTTGTGTGAGATGAAGGCAGATTGCAAGTGGAGAATCCCAGAGCTGGGTAACAATATTAGTAATCACTGCTGTTCTACCTAGATCACTGTGAATTTGTGATTAAATATAAATCTGAGAAATCTCAAAGGAAGAGTGAAAAATGTTAAGCTTTTAAATATTTCCTTTCTTTTCCTAGCTGGATACTGTGGTACCAAATAGAATAAGAAGGAGTTGTCCTGCTAATTGACCTTTGCAAAAATCACCCATTTGCTTAATAAGCTACTTGAAGTAGATCAGTTATCTTGATTACTCTATTTCTTTCATGTTGGTGCTTATAATGGCACCTGGGAAAATCTGTTTGAAAACTTTGTTTCATTCTTTCATCTGCTGTGTATGTACTTTGGTCCTCTGAACATTGCTAATAAACAATACCGACTTTTTTTAAAAAGAGATTACAGTTTGTGATGATACGAGACTAATATAAGCCAACAGGGCTGGGGAAAAAGTAAATCACATGCTTACTCCTTAGAAAGGGAAGGGAGCACACGTGGCAAGTTAGATGACCATCTAGGTATTATCAATCTGACAGGTATCCAAGTAGTTTTGTATTACAGTCTCTAATTTTGGTCTCTGAATAGTTTTTAATAAGATTTAGCTGTGGGATTGTCAGCCATGACCTGTGATAGAAGATATTCCTTCCAATCACTTTAAAAATGTACTTCGTGAAAATTCCTGCACTGACAAAACCAAAGGACTTTCCATTGTAAAAGCCAATGTTTTACCTCTGTGTTGCCTGGAATCAGCAACCTCAAAGTTAGAAAGGTGGTAGTCTTAGTGGTTTCTTTTTGCCCTTCATATTAAAGAAACTGAACTAAGCTTGGAAGTCAGAGAAAAGTAGTTTTTATCAGATTCTTTGATTTATTTTTGTCACTCGATTTTCATAATGACTTTTTTTGGCTTGTGTTCCTTATAAATCTAATTTCATTCTGGAGCCAGGACCTTTTCACTGATCCTATGAAACTTGGACACAATGATTTGACAATATATCCAGACCAAAACAGTTCAAGTAGTCACACATGACTGATTCGTCGGAGCATGCTCAAAGACAAGACTGATGTATCCTTGCAGCAAACAATTCTCTAGGGTAGTGACAGCGTGCTCAAATCCAGTCACCCCAGAGTAAACACTAAGTTAGACACAGCTTAAATGTGCCTTTGAGCACAGGTTTCCACTGCTGACTAGATGAAAGCCCCAAGCCAGGCTGTAGATCCAGCCATGCCATAGCTTTTATATCTCTTTCCAACCCGCTAGCAAATGTCCATAATCATTATAACAGTACTGGGGTGCAGTCAGCAAGGGGAAGGGGAAGAAGTAAGAGAAAAGTACTTGTTAGAATAATTTTGTTAATTTGTTTAATGAGCATTTGCAACTTAATTTATCAATTTTCCATTAGTGTTTGTAAGTGTGATAAGTTTGTTCATCAGAGTGTTGGCAGAAAGGAAGATTACTGGAAAACTCCATTGGAAATATTCTCTGCTGCAGAGATCTCTCATTTTCTTCTCCCTCCATCTTTTAAAAGTTTCGGTCGCCTAATCAAAGAGCAGAAATTACAGTATGTAACTTTTTTAATGACTTCCATACGGTGTATGAAGGGCAGTTAAAAAAATATGAATGGTCTATGAAAATATGATGGGATTTTTATGGACATATAAAATTATTCAAATAATTCCAATTAAAATTTCAAATACATTATTGTGGAATAGTTGACAAAAAGCATATTTTAAAGTAGCTTATTATTTAAAGTAATAAAATTACAATTATGTGATTGCCTGCTAATCACACTATATTTGGGAAGGAAATGATATTTTAATTTTAATATTGTTACTTTTTCTTAAGGTAACTGCAATAAAGTTGGATTTTGGACTAAAAAAATAAAAAAAACAGCAAAAAATCCCAAACATTTTTTTTCTTTACTAATTTTTATTAAAAAAAATCCCTTGTTACCAAGTAAGGTTTTCTCAGTTATTATTTCAAAGAGCAATGACACAAAATAAAATAAATCTGTATTAAAATTACTTTTTTTCATTACCTACCTTTACGGATGCCCTTGTTTACTATGTAATATTTTCTGCAGTACTATATATATGAAATATGCATTGAAGGTAAACAATTTTTAGGCAGATCTGGATTTGATTCACACTAGTTTCAGTATGATATGCCTTTGATTTTTATGCCCTATGGCCACTGAGTGATGTGCAGTGCCCAAGGTAGTTTTAAGCTAAGCTGTGTGTCAGAAGAACGCTAGCTTGGAAGGCAAAATAAACTAGGCTGTGATCTGGTTCAGATGCATGAGTCAATTTGTTTCAAGTTAGCATGGGTGTCCCTCCACTGTCATTGATGATGTAGAGCACATTCTTGAACAAGAATCATTGAAACTTTTTTGTATCATTCCATTCTCCCTCCCCTCGCCTCGTAAATATATTCCTCCCCACCCTCTTTGTATTTCTGGCACATATATGTCCACAGGTGTTATTAAGTATAGGGTAGCATGTGGTGTCCATGCTCCAGTGCTATCACAAAAGAAGGACTTCCTATAGGAAAAAAATGATCAGTTTCAGTATTTTGCAGGCTGCCCATCTAAGCCCATCATTGCCTGGCATCTACACACTAAGGGCAAGGATCCAGCGAACTTGTGAGTGGGCACCATGCCATCTGAACAGATGGGCATGGAAGTAGGCAGCCAGTAGACCATGTATGTGCATCAACTGTGGGTGTTGAGGGCAAGATTCCCAGTGGAGAATGTCCAAACAGCTGTCTGGCCTGAGCCAACATGCCTACGACCAGGCAAAAGCGCCATCCCTAAATCCTGCTGAGTTGGATTAACCTTCAAAAATAAAAATTGCTTCTGCAGTAGCATAAGGTGAGTTTTTGGCTTGTTTAAATCTGACAGACAGAATTAGGTAGGCAGGATAAAGAGATGCACTAACATAAAGTCCACTAGAAAGGACTGAGCATTTTTCTAGGAATATTAATATTGTTTTATACAAGGGTATTTATATGGTATACGGTAACTGATGACTTGCAGGAGAGTGACATCAATGTTAATTACGCTCTTTCTGTTAAGACAGTCCTTTCAGGACAAATGAGGCTTTTGAACGCATTTTGATTGTAGTGTACATTCTGGATGTGATTTTGTAAAGACAATTCCTCTGAATTTTTTTTTTTCCCACATTTACTTACTAAGTTTTAATGATTGTTTTGCTTGCCTCTTACCCTGAAATACTATTTCAGGGTACAATCTCAGGTCAGATTTGCTGGCACAATTTGCTGTCATAGCTGGATTCTCACATTTATTGTCTTTATTTTTCTAAGATCAAAGAGGACATGAAAAGGTAATCTATCATTATTCTCTGTATCGACTTATATTTTTGCATTTATAGACATAACATCAAAGAACACATTTTTGCAGACGTAGGTGTTGGAGGCAAAAAATAGTGAAATACTGATGTCTATGCATATCTGTTTCCTGCTGTTTTTACTCCATATTTCCTCTATCATTGGTTCATACTCATCTGTAATTTTACCAAAGCATCTGCAGTAGTTATGATTAACATATTTTAATAGCATGGTGAACCAAAAGTAACAACTGCATGATGAATAGAAAAATATGAATAGGAAACTTATCAATATATTATATTTTATAATATACATTTTTATGGCTAGGTGAATACTTGTCACAATGTGCATGTTGCTGTATTTTGTTACACATTACAGGCTGTAACAGAAAAGGCTAGCACAAATACATAAAAGGTCTCACTTTAAATGTTCATTCCTTGAATCCATGAGTATTGTGTTTAATACAATTACAGCATATTGAAGTTTTGTGACAAGGTTCCATTTTTATTTCTAGTTGGAAATCCTATGGGTTAGAGAAAATGCAGCTGTTGGTACCTTTGTGATACTTTGATCCCCAGGTACATGAATTTGGGTGAGCCACAGTCAAATTTAGAGCAGTCTTAGGATTTCTTGAACTCATGTGGACGGTAAGAGCCTGGGGTGGTTGTGTCCACTTCTACACAAAGTTTTGTCTGATCTCCTGTTCCTGAAAAGGCTAAAAATGAAGATAATTACATCAGCTGTGAACGCCTCAAAGCAAGGATAAATTGGACAAATTTCAAAGTCCATTTAAGTAGCTATAGAGAGGAACAACAGGGCCCCCACTCTAAGGAAAATCCGTTCCTGGGAAACAGAAAGCCATTAATGGAGAAAAGCACCTAGTATCTGATTTAGGCTTGTCTTTGGAGTGAAAATATCCCCAACTGGATACCTCAGATTTGGATCATGCCCCTAACAATCAGCGGAAAGAAGGTGACATAGTTTCAAACAGACCATGCTTTGTAATCAAACTCATGATTGCTTATTCCCTGATCACAGAGAATCAATTCATCTTAACACTGGCTGAAATTTAAAGTAAGCTCTGAATAATTATTTTACTCTTATTTCATAAATGAAGTGGCTGTACAAATCAGGATACTCCCACAGTAACAATGCCATGGCGCACATCTACAGCAAGTCCTGAAGCCAAGGAGCACACCCACGTGATTAAATTGCCTTGATAAAAAATACTCACCTTCACAGGCTTGAATACAAAGGAGGACCCTCGCACTGTGGGAAAGGTCTATAGGATTCTGATTTATAAGGGAGCAAGAGGTCAAGGGAAGCAAAACCATTATCATTATTTTCACAGGCTCTGGAGATCTGAACTAAGTATAGAGGGCAGTGTGCTCAAAGGGAGACATGCAGGGGGAATGTGACACAATCCTGCTTTTTCTATTTTTTTTTTCCCTTCCTTCCTCCTCTGATTTCAGTCTGCAGATTCTGCTGAGAGTATGTCGTATGTAACAAACCTGTAAGAGCTGTGAAGTGGTTTTCTCATTAAATGATGCATAGAGAGATTATCTGGTCTGTAGCCAGCACACAAAAGCTCCATCCATGCAAGTTCCTGTTCCCGAACAAAGCATTTGGTCACCTCCATAGCAACTAGTTTTCAGGGGCCTGGGGATGGAGAGTAAGGAGCAAATGTGGGCTGGTGTGGGCAGAACTGAAACTGCATTTTGTGCACCTCTCCCTGCAGGCCTTAGAGGAAAAAAAAAAGCAGAGCGCGCTAATGTCACGTTCCATGACTTGTAGTCTCTATTACTTTTTCTTCTGATTAAATCTCTTTGGGACAGCAAGGACGAAAAAGACCTCAAACATATGGTTCTGATGTAACCCTTTGGAGGATGGTGTTAGGAGTGGCTACAGCTTTAGGCAAGGAGCCCACTAAGACACAGAAGTTTTCTCTGGGAGTGAACGGGATCTTCTGCTGAGTTATGGTGCACTGAGAACATTAGCAGCAGTGGGTTGGGGTTGGGCAGGAAGGGGATTGCTCCCTCTGTTCCTTGACAGACTCCATTTCTTGAGGATGGACTGAAAACCCTTATCTGCTGAGATGACAAAAAAGCATCTCTGAATGGAGAGCTCCAGATTATCTCGATGCTTTTCACAGCAGAAGAAAAACCATAGCAGAGTTGTTTCCAAATAATTTCAGTAGATAACAGTGGACTTGCCATACAGCCCAAGGCAGGCTCTTTAAAGCAAAACAAATCACTTTGAGCGCTGCAGTCAGTGAAATGTTACAGGATTTTCCTTTCTCTTGCCATTGCCTAGGTATCTTTCAAGGAATGGGGCCATTAAGAAATGTTACAATACATTTTTGTTAAGTTTCTCTGTCTAAGCAATTATGAGCTGTCACCGCAGTATGGCAGCGACTGGAAATGAAATGACCACAGATGCCACAAAATCAGGTATCACCCCTCCTTGTCTGTTGAGGGAATGGTTTTCACTAAAGTTTATGTCACTAGTTTGTACTTTCATTGCAAACTTTCAAGCTGCCACCAGAAGTTCGATCCTATAAAGAATGGAGTGTTCTGGCCCTGATCCAGAAAAACACTTAAGCCCATTGCAGAGTGCTTTGCTGGATCAGGTCCAGAGCGGACCAACATGCTCAACATGTAGGGGCTCAACAGTAGGGACTTTCTCTCCTTTTTGGGTGTTTATAAAGGAATCTCCACATATGTGATTGCAGTCAGTAGGATGAAACAAAACAATAACTAGACCACTAAAAAGAAAGGTCAAAGCATGAACAGCATGACAATTTTTGCTTTGGTAGAAATCTAACAAAACCTCCATGAGAAGCTTCTTCTTGGTGGAGCAGTACAGTGACTGACAGAGAACACAGCAGGTAGATGTCATCCCAGGGTTTCTCATTCAAATCAGAGCTCTGCTGCACCAGGTGTTGTTTTGTTGAGCAAACCATGTTTTTTTGCAGGCTGCTTATAGGTGACCTTAGTAGCGAAATAATCTGTGGTGAATAATTTATTTGATAATCTTGGAAACCACCTAGAAAGCTCTTACAGATATCTTAGTTATTTAGGGATACAAGTGAATTCAGACTGATTTTTCAGGAAATAATTAATTATCTGTGCTTTGCACCGGAAAAGCCTGTCTGAGCCTTTTGAGAAATGCCAGCTGGTTTTGTTAGGTTTGGTTGAAATCAAAAAGAAATATGCTGCTTACAATTGACTAGATTAAATAGGTCAGAAATGTGATTGTAATAGGAAATAAAATCCAAATAAGTTCTCCAAGTCTCTTTTTAAATTGATGCTATGCTATTTGAAGAGAGTAGCAATAAGTTAGTCATGATGGATTCCGACAAAAAGAGGGAGAATTTAAAGGATAAATGGGAACGCAGAAATAAATGAAATTAAACATCAGGTTATTGTACTTCACTTCAATGTTATAACAGCAGTTGTCAGATGGTTGTCCCATCTTGCTGGAATACCAGGCATGTGCAATGGAGGCTTTGCCTTTGTAGAAAGGATGATGATGGATTAGTGCTTAGATACTGAAATAACTCTGGTAGGAGATGGATACCCTTTAGCTAAGGGAAAGGGGGGTTGCTGAGGCTGAATTTAACAAAACAAGACTTGCCCACAGACTTGCAAGTGCTTGCAGAGTGGATTTTTAATGCTGCAGGTGACATTGTTGCTGACTGAAGAATGTTCATCAAATCAGAAAACTGCTGATAAGCTGCCTCCCAAAAAGAGATCTCACAAACTTCTCCTGTAAATCTCTGCCTTTCATCATACCCTGGGAGGTGAGGTAGAGGATTTGTGACAGATATTATTTGGGTTTTTCTTTAGTTTGTTAGGGTAATTGAGTGGAGCTATAGAGGGAAA
Source organism: Coracopsis vasa (assembly GCA_026283785.1). NCBI lineage: Eukaryota > Metazoa > Chordata > Aves > Psittaciformes > Psittacidae > Coracopsis > Coracopsis vasa. Next base: position 35,428 of record JANHGB010022349.1, read on the forward strand.
AAATATAATCTCAAAACATGTCCTTTATGGTTTATCTATTAAAAACTCAATGAAAGAATGAAAATAATTGAGCCTACACTTCACTTTGAAAATTTTGGTACACCACTGAAACTTGTAAGTATACTGAAAAATGAGTATATTGACAACTGCCACCCATGTTCTGCTAAGAACATTTTAACTGTGAACTGCATATATCATGAAGGAAATGATATAACTAGCTCCTTCAGCAGTATTTGCAAAATACATTGAAGAACAAATTTGTATAATAACTGCTGGAATTTTATAAAATCAGTCTTAAAGAATATATTGCCTCTGTTGCTGGATTTTTTGAAGCTGTTTTGATTCTTTTTTTTTTTTTTTTTCTTTTTTTTAAGTTCTATTAGTAAACCAAAAGGCTGGTAAAAATGAGTAAGAAATTTATTAAAGTTTCCATTGGTTCCGTTTGTAAGCCAAATATTTGGGGTGTTTTTCTAGAAAAGCTTCATCTTGGCTTACATAGCTGTGGATTTTGATTGTATTTGTGTAACTAGATTCAGACTTTGGAACTTTAGTACTTTCTTGTATGAGACTGGTCATTGTTGGGTTACAAAGTAATGCAATTTCTTTTATTTTTGCCCTAAAAACACCTCCTGCCTTTTTAGAAAATGTATCACATTAAATTTCTCCCTCTACGCATGCAGGTTTTTTTAATGTTTCTGCTTTGTGTACAGCAAAGAGGTTTTTAAACCACATAATATCATCCATAACCGGAACTTTTTTTTTCTCATTTTATATTTCCAGGAAAACTTGCTATTGTCTTTTTATTGCGCTACCACTAACAATCTGCTAGTACTATAAAAGTAATACTTTTTAATATTTATTTCCTTTCTTCATTTGACTATGGATGGATTTAGCGCTTCTGAAGTATTCTTTTTAACATGTATCAAATATGAGCTTTTCCTTTGCTAATACTCTGAGCACTGAACCAAAGACCAACCCAAAAGCTCTCATTGATGCTCTACACTTCACAAAGTTGCATATGGGGCTCCCAACAGACACATATGATTCCTGGGGAGAGCAGCTGAATGTTAAAATATGTACTATGGAGTGATGGTGTCTTTTATTTAATTTGGATGAGTGAAAACGTAGTTTAGAAAACATCACTGGGCAATATGCTCTGTTGTATGTTAAGGAATAATTATAATGGGGGATCTGGGTAAGAAAGAATTCCTATGATCTAGACCTGAATAGTTGGTTGTATGTCTTGAAGACTATAGAAACTTCAGAGTTGTTGAACAGTAAAGATAAAGATTAATGGAATTAATTTCTTTTGAATTTATATACGTGTCTCTGCCTGCATTAATATTAAGTTCCATTCAAAATCTAAACAGAAAGACTGTAATCTTAGAAGTTCTCTCAATAGCATCAGCAAATCATTCTTGTTTACCCTACATGCTAATAAAACAGGAACATGACACTCTTGAAAACAAGATTGCAAAATACAGAAAATGTGGTCTGACATTTTTTTTCTCCCCAAAGGAAGTACTGCCACTAACTAAAGTATTTCTTATGAAAGCTCGATTGCTTAAGATGCAGAATATTAAGAGAGAAAAACACTTTAGGACACAGCCATGTCACCAGCTGTTACTCACCCTTAATGAAATTGTTAAGTGATATTCTTCATAAATAGGTCAGAGAAACTTTTGAATTGTGAAGAATGTTTTATCTCCTTCTTTGAAATGTTTGTATTAAATTTAGAACTGGTAATTCATTAAGCTCATTATCTCTGACTAGGAGAGTAGAGCAATATCTAGGATATAGATTTCAAGGCTTAAAAATGTTAGTACTTACAAATAAACATGAAAGCAATGTGTAGAGAAAAAATATGGGATCATAATATGTTTAACTGTTTTTTGAGTGTGGCCCTCTGGATTAATTAAGAACATTTTCTACATTCAGACACTTGAATATAAACAGAATACGTTATTACTTTTGGTTAACTGTTTTAATAGGGAAAAAGAGAATGCATTATGGTGAATACAGTGGAAACTAGTCGAGATTATATTTTGTTGTTTGCTTTTTGGCATCACTTAAAAGAGGAGATAATCACCGAATTCTACAGGATATCAACTCCAAATTATATTATTATTGATTGACATTGAATTTAAACAGTAAATTTTTTTTATATTGGCTTCCTCCTGCAAAAGAGGGAACTGGAGGAGATCAGGACTTACTTGGTACTTAGGAGCAATTGTAGAATCAGAGTCCAGTATGGCTACAGCCTTCCAGTTATGGAGATTCTAGAAATAGCCTTTAAAGCAGTTTAAACGTGCTGGATATATTGTGTGATTGTTCCTAATTATTTTCTAGTTTCTTCATTGACTTGCTTTGTGGCCTTGAGGTTATAATTAGCATTTTTTCCACTTCTGCAAAATGGAACCTAACTAATTAAAAAATTTTTGAAAATCCCGATGGAAAAGTCATCATTTAAAATTACTATTATCAGTTGATTAACTTTTAGGTAAAGTTGCCAATGTGACATCACAATGAAACACATTTATACCAAAGATGTTTAGCGCTTAGTAGCTGTACTTTTCAAATACAAATATGGTACCGAAAGTAGCCAGGTTTCCAAAACTCCATCCAATGCGTGCTGTGCATGCCCAGTAATTAGATTTGTTGTTCCATCTTTACTTGTATGTGTTTGAATCTCTTTGAATTTACATCCTTTTTCTTTTCTTTCCTTTTTATTTTTTTTTTTTTTTTTTTAGGTAAGTCGTCATAGAAGAAATCATTCCCAGCATAACTTAACACTTGCAAATATCACTAGTACACAGGACCACACAGTAAGCAATTGCTCTATAGAATTCATAAATCACTCTTGTTATTTTAAATGTTTATAACGTAAATGTTACACATGCTTTATTAAAGAATAAATACATGAAGCTTTGGATGCCTCAAGATGTTAAGGGATTTGAGGGACCTGATTAATCAATAAAAAGAATAATTTCAGAAGGTACAAGGCAATTTGTATAACTTGACTTTGCTGTTAAGTCAGTTGTGCCAGACTGATATTTCATCAATATTAATACCTGCTATAAAGGAATACAACCATGTATTTGTCCCATCTTTGCTCATATTAAGGTATTTTTAATATGAATATCAAGTTTTATAATTAAAAGTAATCAAAAAATATAACAAAATTTTCCTTGACATTTTAAGAATCTAGTGGGAATGAGAAGCATGGAGGTTTTTCTATTAAAAGACAACGAATATGCAAATACAGACTCATCAAAGAAATGTTGGTATCAGTGGTACTTTGCCCTACACAAACTTTTCAGGATTAGGTAGGTTCAGAAGCTTTGAATTCTTGTAACTAAGGAAATTATAGAACCTATATATGATATAGTGATAATTACTTTTCCTTATAATTTTTAATGCTGTTAGCCTACGAGAATCTTTTTTAAAAATATATTATTTAGAAACTCAAATATTTACATATGCATACTCTCATCTTTAATATTTTTCTGAAAAGCAAATAAAACCGAAAGAGCAACAAAGAAAAAGAAGAAAACCCACAAAAAAACACCATCACAATAATTTGTTTTTCTTATTTCTATGCTAACTCTTCACTCTTCAAGGCATTTTGGGTCATTTCCTCAATCTTCCAAATGCTGAAAAGGTACAGGAAGGGCAGCAGTTTAACAACAAATGATGATATTTATGGAGACAGAAACAACAAAGAATTAACATTAAGATATATCTGGAATTCTTTTTAATTTAATATCATCCATTTGCATGAGTATTGTAAACTGATTCTTAGCTGTCTTGGAAGTATTTTATTGAAAACAAGTAGAACAGAAAAGGGGATATTAGCAGATGTTAAGCGACGAGAATATAGCACCCCGGAGTTTACACAAATATTGGGATCATACTAGAAATCTTTTTATTTGTCTTTGTGGTAAAGTTGTTTTGTAATTCCATAAATGCCCTTTATACTAATTACAGAAAAAATTGTGTGCATTATCAATTAATGAAAACCATGCTATTTTTTTTATGACAGCACCTGTGGTTATTCAGTTAAAGCAATATATATATGAAAGTTAAATTGCATAGCACTGAAAAGTCTCATTAACTGAAGACCTTGTAATTTTTGCTGTTCAATTTTGAACCGTTTAATTTGTAACAAATAGTGAATTTGAACTATGTAATTTAAATCAGGTTATTATATATGTCCAACATTTGATAGTGAATTCAATAACCTAGCTCAATTCAATTACTGCGAAAATATGACTGAGCTGCAACCTTTTCATCTGCAATCACATCTAAGTTTAAACTTCCCAAAAGGTGAGAACAGAGATGATTCAGATTGGATGTTGAAAATCATATTTGCCTTTATTTTTGGATTGGTTAAAATAACAGTTTGAGAAGGGTGGTTCGTAAACATTGCAAACATGAGATTTTGGGTCTGATAAAAAGAAGCAATCAACAGCTTCTCTGAATGGTTAGTCAATGCTCCTCCCAGTTTCTGTTTTCAGATGAAAAGAAATATTAAGAAAAACAACCTTTTTTATATTACTTAACTTCTCCGGTGCTGGCCATGCCACAAGTTTTATGCTACAAAAATGAAGGTTTAGAAGGGGAAGGAAAATATTGAAAGATGTAAAGCAAATTTGAAAAAAAAAAAAAGAGAACAAAAAAGTAGGTGGAAGTGGGGATTAAGTCTTACTTTAGCTCTGATAATTCATTCATCCATTACTAGATAAATAGTGACATGACTCTGCACAATAATCCCTACACACTTTCTCTCTGTGTTTTCTATGCCAATCATCTGCATGGCAGGAATTTGCATGAGATAAATACAAATTATAGAAAATGCATACATTAATTCTTGTGCAGCCATTCTAGAACATTACCTAAACCATTGTCCACAGACCTACAAGACCTTTTCATAGGTACAAACAGATAATTATACAGTGTATATTTCATTATATGCTGTATACCTGAAAAAAAATCTAAGGAAATAATTAAAAATATACATTGTTAATATGATATTTTAACAGTCAAAATAACATATTTTTCATTTAAAAATCCTTATGCTACCTGTTAAAGCATGTTAAATTATGTCACCTTCCATGAGACCAGGTTGCTCAAAGCCCCGTCCAACCTGGCCTTGAACACTGCCAGGGATGGGGCAGCCACAGCTTCTCTGGGCAACCT
>JANHGB010022357.1:7138-26692 GCA_026283785.1 Coracopsis vasa
TGAGACTCAGAAAGTCCTTGGTCAGAGTAAACATTACTGAGCAGCAACTAAAAACATCGGTGTTATCAGCACTGTTCTCAGGCTGAAAGTCAAAAACATAGCACTGCACCAGCTACTGAGAAGGATTAAAATGACTGCTACTGCTGAACCCAGTACATATGGGTTTCCATCCCTGCTTATTTTGAACCACTCTGGTCTTACTCAACATGGTGTGTGATGGCATGTGAATTCCTCCGTCTCTTTTCTACCAAGAGATCCACCATTGTTGGTATTTTGCCATCCACACTGACATAGGCCTTGATACATCCTGGCCCAATCAAACTGAAATCGCTTCTGCAGTGGCAGAACAAGATTTGCACCATTTCTACCCTGATGTTTTGTAGGCAGCTTTCTTTGCCCAAGAACTTAAGACACAGACAACAGGACAGGCAGGAGGTTGGACTGAAGCTACCACTGCAGCAAGAAGACAGTGAGAATAACCTGAGGTTTTAAAATCATTCTGTGAGTTCTCCAACAGCAGCTAAACATAGAGCCAGCAACGGGATTTTTGACTCCCACTCCTGAAGAGGCTGTTTAAATACCCCTTTGCTTCCTTCCTACAAGGACAACAGCTGGCCTGGAGACACATGTATCTTTTGCAGTAGTGTGCTTTAGCCAGGCAGGACAGCATTTTTGTGTTATGGTCCTGTGCATATGAAGTCCAACCACGTAGATGCTCAGGATCGTAAGTTTCCTCAGGTGAAGTCCATGACATCTAAATGTTCCTCATGTCCCAGCAACCTCAGCCAAGATAAAACTCAGGACCTCCAAAGCCAGAAGAAGTCTCAGGTAGAATTTGTGACTTCCTCATCTTGAGGTCTTCTCCTGGTGCTGACAGAATAAAATCACAGCTTAATGTGGTTTGCTTTGCCTCAGTGATGTCAAGGCACTGTGTCCCCAGCTGGGAATAAACCATGCAGGCAGAAGCAACAGCTGCTATATAAAACAAGTTAGCGTGAAAGACTCGAGGCAATCCAATGCTAACATCTTCATGGGGATCTTGTCCCTGGGGCTACACCAGAAAAGTCAGATCCCTCTAGTTGGATCTCACCAGAGAAATGCTGATGGCACAGCTGTAGCTTGGAGGAGATGTTAGTGAATTTGGGAACTGGCTATAATTTTTAAGAATATGTCATGCAAGTTGGATGATTTGACATATCTTTATTCAACACACTCATCCAAGGGGGAAGTATGTGGTATAGTGCACTGGAGCAGCTTTGTATTTAATCTTTTGTTATCATGGTTGTATATTCTAGGTCAAGGTGAACCTTTAGCTCCTAAATGAGTATTTATAAGTGCAGGCTCATAGAAGGTGAGCAAAGCTTTTAAATCTTTTCAACCAAGTCTTCTCCCAGTGAATTACTAGGTTGCAGATAAGAGCTTAGACGTATTGCACTAAGACAAATATATACCTTTTTGTTTTTAAAAGGCTCAACCCAGAAACAATTTTAGACTCTGAAGGGAAAGGTCATTGCCTATCTCTTACACTTATAAAATATTAGCCCTTGCAATCGGTTGATGTGCAGAGCTGAGTCCTGTGTTTTCACCTCTGCTGGCAGAGCTGCTGCAAACTGCTCTATCCCCAAATAGGCCTTGGTCATCCATAAATCACAGCATTGTCAACTCTGGTTTCACATCTCAAAGAGAGATGCTGACACTGTTCTCTGTTTCTAGCAGCTTTTTCTACCTATGCTTGGGGATAACTGTCCCTGTAGACAATTTATTTGATGAATTTAGTCTCTCTTTCCATGCATGAATTATCCAGTGAGATACTTGGATATTTTGACAAAGATGTTTACTTTTTCAGTTGTGCTGATGAATACCATGAAGACACCAATGTCAAGCAATTCTGAGGCAGCACTTCTTGTTTTAGCTGATGACCCAGAGGTCTGTTCATGGTGATCAGATGCCTGAAGACTGAGGCTGTGCTAAGCTCTGAAGAGTTGGATGTTAACTCCCATAAAAAGGCCTGAAGAAATGTCTGTGTTTCAGGAGTCTTACACAGTTGCTAGGGATGTGATTGATGTATTTTTCCAACAGGCTGGCCATCCTTTTATAGCTTTATAATACAAGTCAGTAGGGTCAGCATCCTATTCCTGACTTGGGCTGCAGTGGGATCTGCGTGCTTCCTCTGCAGGCAGCTGTAGGCATGGGTAATTGCAGGCAGCTGCTCCAAACCTTTTTTGTGTACTGTGGAAAAAGGCACTTCAAGGCATTTTTTTGTGTTGTCCAGAGGAATGCAAAACCAATTCCCCTCTTAAGTTCCCATGGCTGGTATGGTACTTGTTATCACATTATTTTTAATGAAAAAACAATTTGTTCCCTTGCCTTCTTGTTACTGGAAGCAGGATGAGCTGAGAACAGTTAAATATGGTCTTGACTTGTTGTGCAGTACTTGCCTTTTACAATTAATTGGCTGGGAATGAATTTCCCACTCAGCTAATTATTTCTAATTGTGTCACTCATTATCTTGCTATTTTGCCTCTTGCCACAAATAATCCTGATACAGCTGATGAGAAGAGGCTCCACCTGGGCTCCATCCGTGGTTGCAGCTGCAATCAAGACAGGCAGCTAGCCCCAGGGTCTATCTTTGGTCCCCATGACCATATGGAGGGGACACATCTAGGCTCCTTGCATGTGTTCTTGGCTACCTAGGCTGACCTTGTGGTTACCCTGCCAAAAAACAGGTAGGGATGTAATAATCAGGATATTTCTTTCTGGGAGGTATTTGCAGACTACAGTTGCCCTTCTTGCTTGCACCTATTTCATCTCCTCCATCCATGCTTGATTTGCAATATAATAATTAAGGGAGCCTCTCACATCAGAAGACAAAGTCTGTGATATGATGTATATACTAAACCATTGCCGGACAGTTTCTTGTGGAATGTGGGGTTTATATCTGCTATTGGAGGAGTAGTCATTGGGCTGGGAAGCACCTGTAGTGCTACTTTGTGTGTGTCAGTTCTCTGCTGGGGGTGTTTTTCCTGTAGAGCACCAAAGCCTGGAAATCTCTTTCTTGCTCTGGTTGGACAAAGGTTTGTTCATTCAGGCCCTGCATGAACAGGTGCTTCCCTGTTGCATATCCCACGATTCTTGGATGCTGTGGCTTGGTATTGGTGTGCAGACTGTGTTGCCTGGCCGTTGGATCAGGTGGAGTCTGAGGATGCTGACGCACACAGTATGTTAGGTCTCTTCCTTGGAGCATCATGTCCATTGCATGCAACAGTTAAAACATGCATGTTGTGTCATTAGTCTGCTATCAGCTTTCTTGTGCTCCATGCAGCAAGGCGGCAGGCTTGGAAAAGGACAAATGGGCTGTCAGCTAGCCTAAATAAGCTATTTCTGACTTTTCATTGTGATCTGGTTGCAATTTAAAAGTCATGGATATTTTCATTTGTTGGGTAATGGAGAATACTGTTTTCTGTGTCTAATAGATAGCTCTAGATGTCACAAAAGAGAAATGGTAAGGAAGAGGCAGAGCACAAATGGCTACGTTGTGTAGGTGCTTTTCTGTGTGTAATGATGCTCCTCTTCTAATGTTCCATAGCTGTATGAGAGAGGAGTGAGAAAGATATTTAAGATGTAAAGTTATTGAGAGTCTTATTTATTCATCTATCTCCTGGAGTGCATCACGATCACAAATTCTTGTAATATGATGAGATTTTAAAGCTCTGAGCAAGTGTCTCACTTGTGGAAAACACTATTGCAAAACAAGAAATAATATTTTCATAATTACAGGGCCTCAGGAACATCTGACAGCTGCTGTTTTGTCCTTTTCTTTCTTGCGCTTTTCTCTTTACTGTGTGGAACAAGACAGTTCTGGGGTGGGAGGAAGACCCTTTTATTACCTTACAACAATGTTTTACTGGCTTTTGCTGCATCATTTTCTGAGGTCATGGAGAAGGATGTAGAAACCCCAGCTCCTGTCCTAAGCAGTACCTCATTCACAGAGCTACTGCAGCCTACTGAGGTTTCTCCTATGGATGCAAAGAATCAATATACTATGATGGTACAATTATTAGCCTTCTTTCTCAGGTAGTTCTTCATAGTTATTTTCTATCACAGAAAGAAGGCCAAGATGAACAGAAGTGCTTAACAACAGTGATCATAAGAGTATTCAGTGATTTTCTGAAGGACTTCCTTCGTGGCAAATGGAAACTCTGTCTTGCATGTATTCCATCACTGTGACACCTTATTTTGGTCCTTTGCTTCCATGGGTGCATGGGTAACCTGGTACTCCAAGTTCATTTAGTTTGTTCTTTTACAGTTGTTTGTTGTGAGCTTCATTTGAAATCCTTTGAAATCAGAGAGTGTACTACAGAGGTATAACAATCTGACCTCTGTCCTCCAGTAAAATGAAGAATGCTTTAAAACCTCTGACATGACTTATCCATCACATCTTCAGCTTTGTCACTTGCACTGCAGACATGGGAATCTCCAGTCTGTTGAGAAGGTCATGGTCTTGAGAGCTATGTGTCTTCACTGAAAACATGAGAAAACTGCCCGGGCCTTTCACAGGGTAGTCTAGGTGGTCTCAGCACCAGATATCCTTCTTTCCTCCCTTTGTTAAAGTCTTAAGGTTTATGCAGCCCTTGGAATGGTCAATGTGAAATTCCCACTGTGTCTATAATTGTAAAGGTTCCATCAGGAGAATACTTCTTAGGAATAGAAGACGGCATGAAGGTGGAGTCTGTATACCACCTTCAAACCACACCTTCTGCAGAGCTGAGGTACAGAGAGTCCCTATTGTGCAGAATAAGGAATATCACACACTTTCTGGTGTCTTTTGTATCTCCACTGCTTTTCTTTCATGAGGTCTTCAGAGGCCCATCCTTAGCACCTCTGCTCCTTAGGATCACCCTGTCTTCTCTTGCTCCAGTCTTGAAGACTTCCCTCAGTGGAGATTCACTGTTGCTGGGATGCAAGGCCAGAGATGATTTTGGGAAGTGACAAGGCACTTAGATTCTTCTCTTCTTTTCCTGTTTTGTCAACTGAAGAAGATCTCCAGAAGGTGCAGGCTTTCTGTACTCTTCTCAGTCAGCTATCAACTGTTCAGAGCTGCTACATCACTGTTGAAATTAATGACACAATAATGATTTACACCTACGTCTCCAGACTGATAGTTGATGTGCACTAACAATAACCTGTATTTTGCTAGGGCTTTCAATTAATGTGATTCCTGGAGTTCTCTCTTCACCCTCTTTTTTCCATCACTTCTGTTTTCTACATCCGTATCTAATGGGTCTTCACATGTCATTGCTCTGCAGAGGATGAATAACTGTGCATCTCTTCCCATGGCTCAGGTCTTTCATTTCTTTGTCTAGATCAATGAATCAAGGCTTTGCAGTAATCTGTATTAGGTAATGCACACTAAATGAATCATCGTATGATTGTGTCAAAAGAGCAAACTGCATAAAACTCAAGTTCCTGCTGCTTTAGCTGGGAACTGATGCAGCTGCCTTGAACTCACACTTGTTTATGTTACACGGGTGAATTCACTGGCTCATTTCTGTTTTGCAGCTGTGCTGCTCTCTGTCCTCCAAATCTGTGCTTGTGCCTTCACTATCACAGACCAACAGCTCTGTAGGTGTCTAGCTGGGCACAAGGTGTCTGAAAGTTTCATCTGCACCTCAGGGGAGATGTGTCGGGGTCCTATACTGGCACTTTCTGCTCTACAGTGACATGGTTCCTCCCCCTTGACTCTCCCCTTTCCTCCCTGCATCCCATCCTCCCCCTACTATCATGTTTAACATCTTATCCTGCCCAGACTGGCCCAAGGGCTACTGCGTGAACTATGTCCTGTTTAATTTGTACAAAGACTAGAAAGTGTTCGGGGCCCTATTTGAAATTGTTCTTCTTCCAGCTCACTCAATAGAGAGGGCTTACAATCAGACTGTAATTTGATATGTGCATTCTCCAATATCCCAAAAAGCCTAAGAAAGCTTGTATTTCCTTTTTGCTAGTTGGTAGAGACAGCTGTTATTTTGTTTATTGCATCCACTGGGATCTGATGATGTCCATCTTGCCATTTTACTCCCAAAAACTGGATCTCCTGTGCAGGTTGACTTTTTTTTTTTTTTTTTCTTAATGACAAAACCGGCTTTCAGCAGGATTTGGATTATTTTCTTCCCTTTCTCAAAAACTTCTTCCACTGTATAGCTCCACAAGATAATGTCATCGATGTACTGCAGGTGTGCTGGAGCTTGCCCCTGTTCAGTGCAGTCTGGATCAGTCCACGGCAGATGGTAGGGCTGTGTTTACATCCCTGGGGCAGCTGATTCCATGTGTACTGGACGCCCCTTCAAGTAAAAGTGAGCTGTGGCCGGCAAACTGCTGCCAAAGGAATTGAGAAAAAACTCACTGGCAATATCAATTGTGGCATACCACTTGGCTGCCTTTGACTGCAGCTCATATTAAAGTTCCAGCATATCTGGCAGCACTCTGGTGGTGTGACTTCATTCAGGCCTTGATAGTCTACTGTTAGTCTTCACTCTCCACTAGACTTTTGCACTGCTGATACGGAGTTATTAAAGGATGAGCAGGTCCTGCTGATCACTCCTTGGCTTTCCAGTTGAGGGATCACCTCATGGGTGGGAATCAGGAAGTCTTGGTTGGTATGATATTGCCGCTGGTGCACTGTTGTGGTCATGATTGGCAGATGGTGTTCTTTGACCTTCAGCAACCCTACAACAGAAGGGTCCTCTGAGAGACCAGGCAAGGTGGACAGCTGCTTAATTTCCTCCATCTCCAAGGCAGCAACATCAAAAGCCCATCAGTATCCTTTTGGGTCTTTGAAGTACCCTCTCCCGATATAGTCTATGCCGAGGATGCATGGAGCCTCTGGGCCAATCACAGCGGGGTGCTTTTCCCACTCCATCTCAGTCAGGCTGATTTTAGCCACCAGTACAGTCAGCTGTTGGGATCCCCCTGTCACTCCAAAAATAAAAGCGTGTTCTACCCTTTTATGGCATTAGGGTACACTGTGCATCGTTGTCTACTAAAGCCTTATGCTCCTGGTGAGTCTGGTGTGCCAGGTCATCTGATCCACACAGTCCAGTAAAACTGGTTATCCCTTTCGTACCGCTGCCTGGAGGCAGAGCCCCTCTAGTCCTGGTAATGGTGCTTGTTACTCACTTCTTGTAAATATGAATTGGCAGTCCCTTCAAAGAGATCAGGAGTCATATTAGCCCTTCCACTCTATCTGGGCAACTGCCCACTGGAGACTGGAGCAGCAATCTTCCTGAAAAAAAATCTTCGTTCGCGAAGTCAAGCCATCATATGAGTTATTCCTCTTCCTTCTTCACAAACAGCAGCTGTGTCTCTTCCCCCTCCTATTTGTGCGATGGCTCTGCTTTGTAGAAGTATATATGGTCCACTCCTTCATCCCTTACTAAATGAGTTGACTTCTACTTCCAGTGTTTCTTCTTGTGTATAGGGGTGACTGTTACTGGCATGGGTTGATTCTTTGACTCAGCTTTGGTGCCTGTCGCTGGGGTTTGCTGCAGTGCCTGTCATTTTGCCATCAGATCCAGAGACCTTCTCTTCCCCTTGAGGGTACTGAATAGTGTTAAACAGGGCGCTTATTAATAGCAATTTTAAAAGTGGCAATTGGACTTTATTCTGCTGTGAGTTAAATCCAGTCTCTATCAGAAAGGAGACAGGCAAACTTGCAGCCAAAATTAGGAATCATTAGCTGCTAAGAAATTATTGCTTGGCCATGGTGACTGTTCTTTAAAGAAAATCAAGGGAACATTTGGTTGCTTTTCTATCCCAGCTTCCTTTTAATTTTCAGCTATAACGAAGTGCACTTTATTTGTTTGCTGAAAATAAGCTGGAGCAACAGCAAACCACTTAGACCTCAGTGTGTGTGACTGCATTTAGCTGCCAGTTTGTTAAATGACTGAGGCAAAAGGTCTTCAGTTTTGAAAGAAACCTGTGTTTATTGGAAAGTTTCTCCTGGAGAGGGTGGACTATCTCATGGTAAAAAGCAGGAGCCAGCTGTCAGAGCTAAGTACAGTTCCTGGTTGCCACAGATGACTTGTGTGAGCTTGCATAGGTGGGCAGAGGTATCTGCCTTTAGTTTACAAAATGGGTGCAGAAAAGCTTTCTTGCTGTCCGGTCTCTTTATGCAATATGGACTGGGGTGAGATTGCTGCATGCATCAATGAATTTGGCTATGATTTTCTGGCCATGAATTCAACTGGACTGGTACTTTGGAGCTGTAGTGGTCCTGGGATATTTCAGGGGTGTTTTGGAAGTAGGAGCCTGGCAGATACATGGCACCAGACTGAGCCCTGGGTGGGAGCACTGGTCAAGGTCCTGGGACCTTGACCAGTAAGCCAGGGACCAGCCTGTGTGCTGGGAGGACAAACAGCAGGAGCCAGCACCAGTGGAATCAAAGAGGAAAAAGCAGAAAAAGCAAACTTGTGACTGCTGCAGGGGCTTCAGTTCCTCTGCCCTCTTATTGCAGTGGCCTCAAAATCTCCAGCTTAATGTAGGATACCTGCACGCAATTCTTCCAGGCATCCCATACTTATAAAAGTAATATAAGACTCCTGTGTTTGTTATCAAACAGCTCTAAAATACAAACCTTCCCCAACTTATGTTTTCTAGCAGTGCTGGCCTATTCTTTGGCTTAAAAATATTAAATTCTTAAGCCATGCTTTGCTTCCTATAAAGGCAAGAAGATGTGGTCTAAAGTATTGTGTCTGGTTCTTTCATTAAGGTTTGCCAGCTTTCATCATGGTTTGCCAGCTTTCATCTTTAAAATGGACTCATCTAAAATTTTAATTTTCAAAGAAGTGTGTGGTTTCTGTTAGCCAAGGAGGTAATTAGGTTTGTCATAGTCATTCAGAAACCCAACCAAAAGAGGATTTCATCAGGAAATTTCTGCCCAGTGTTGTATTGATTAATGAGCATTTTCTGCAATTATAGAGAGAGAGATAACAATTACATGCCTGCCCTGTAAGAGAAACAGAAGTGTACTAAAACTAAGTAACCCGACAAGAAGCACAGATGTAGCGCCTGGTGGGAATTAATAAATCACATTTTCTGTTGTGGCACTAAATTTGTTCTCTGTGCTGTGAGACCATGTCATAGGCAAAAGAGAGCAGATAGGTAAAATCAATGTGGAGAAGAGCGGAGGAGAAAGAGAGGCAAGGACAAACTGTTGCCTACGCTCAGCTCTTGCATTGCTCCTTCATCTGAGGTTTGTATTGTCCCTACAGCTTGTGTGGTTCAGGCTGTGGTCAGGACTGTTTGGGTTGGGGAAGCACAGCGAGCACTCTTAGCCCATCCAGGACAGAAGTGGCCCCTGTACTCAGCAGGACATGGTGGTTTAGATTGAATCCCAGGGAAATTTAGAGCTAGTTACTTCAGCTTCAGAACCATCTAAGCATCTTCTTTCTTGATTTGTCATCTCTGCAGCTGGGATCAGCCAGGACATCCGCACAGGACTGGAGTACCTAAGGGGTGGATGGAGGAAACTCCCAAGGACAATCCTTCAGTTCTACAATTTTCGTCCTTTAGTGGTCTCAGGTTCAAGTGCACTCACACGTGACTTCCCCATCCTGCTGCTAAGGAAGTTTCATGCATTCACATATGCCTTCTCCTTCTAGAGACATACAAGCATTTGGAAAAGTGCTAGTCCAAGGTATTTTCCATCTCTGTGTGAATCATGAACAGAGATAATATAATAAAAATGGACATTGTGTTTTTAAGGCTCTTGGCTGCAACACATTGAGAGAAAATAAACATTTTAGGTCAAAGTAATTTTAAATAAGAATAGATCATATTTATGCTGAAAGAAAAGTAGATTGACAAAGGCAGCAGGGCAGCTTTTTCCTTCTGTATCTTCTTGTGGAGATATCAGACAAAGGTGGTGCGATATTCAGAAAGGCTGAAGCAGCCTCCTGCAACCCTGGGTCAAGGGCTGCTTGTAGAGATATAAAACACCCTAAATAGTTTGGGGGTGGATAGAAGCAGTGCTCAGCCCTGGGACTGCTCTGGTCCCCACAGCCTCTGCTGCTCAGTGTCACTTCTGTAGCTTGCCCTCCTGTAGCGTGAATTGACTCTCGCCCAACTTTCTGCTGCCACTGTGTTAGTGCTTCTTGGCAGTCATTAAAGCTAAGATGAATCTCTGTTTATTTCACAGCAGTCGTTTGAGAAGCCCAGCAACATCTTAAACTTGTCCTTTAAGCACTGAGATGTTATGTGAATGACACTTGTCAATCAAGATGGAAAGTCCATTGATGATATTTTTATACAAAAGCAGAGTAGACAACAAGCTGAAACTAGTTATGAGGTGGGTGGAGATTGACTCAAAGTACGTCCTTGGATTCATTAGTGAGATTTCACTGTCAAATAGGGTGAAATGAAAGTCCAAAGAGGTCTCTCCTGGCTCTATTAGCATTCAGACATTCTGAAGACTGAGCTGGATGGTGGAGTAGAAAGGATTATAATATTTGAAGTTGGGACTATGCTGCCAGAGGCAGAATAGGGATAGACTGTACAGACAGGACAAACCAGAGAAATGGTTTGAAAAAAGGGTTATTCCATAAGGAGAAATGCCAGATGCTGCACTAGTGTTGGATCAGCCAGCAAGGTTTCAGTTTGGGAGAAGAGGCTCTAGATGTGAAGGGGTCACACAGATTAGTAATACCACAGTGCTATGAAAAAGGCAAGCCATGTCCTGGGATATATAACAAGTTGTTTTCCCTGCAAGGTATGCAGTTAAGTCCTCCCATACTGCTCAGCTCTGGGGCTTTGACTGAAATCTCTTATCCAATTTTCGGGCATTGGTTTTACAAGAGTCATGGGCCACAGGGATGCTGTGCAGAAGGGGACAATTAGTATGATCCATGTGTAGAAAAGAGAGGTCCTGAAAGACGTGGGATGGTTTAACCTAAAAAAGCAGAAACTAAAGGGACATCAATATATCCAAGAGGTGAGGCAGCTGCAGAGGGATAGGGAATGGTCCATTCTCCACATTCACTGTACATCGGACAAGATGTAGTATAAGTAAACAGGGGTACTGTTTTTTGAGTGATTCTAGAATTACTTGGGTTTACTTTAGTGAGGTTCAACATGAGGACAGATTGCCCAGGACAAGAATTTCTACATGGGAGTTTTGTAAGGAAAGGTTAGACAGATGTCTTGTGACTGAGAGAGGAAAATAGCATCAAAAAGAAAAATACTGATCCTCATTCCTCTCTCCACTGTCCAAACTTGATGGTGAAGGAATGGAAAAGGGGAAAAACAGGGGATGGGTATCAGTGGTGGCTGCCTGTGCATCCTGCTTTCCCCTGCTGCTGCTCTCTGCTAAGGAATACTTCTGAAAGTGTATCCCAATGTCATATTTTAAAAGATTTTTTTGTCAGCTTAACAAGTATATCCCAAAACAGTGAAATAGAAGTCTCTGAAAAAAGGAGCTGGTATTATTCAGCAATGGAGCAGAATAAGTTTTGTCTCTGGAGAAGGGTGTGGATTTATAGATAAATCAAATAATCTCCTCATACATTTGAGCTTGCTGTTTGCCCTCAGTCTCTGCTTCCCCCTTAGTTTTCTCCTTGAATACTTGCTGGGATACTTACTGGAAATGAGTCTGTCTGTTGGTATGTAGTATTAGTGAGTGCATGCAGCTAGAACTTCCTGTCTCCCCTGGGACTACTCAGCATTGTGCTAACCAGAGCTTTGCAGTTATTCAATAATAATAATAAACCCTTAAAATATACTCCTTTTAATCTGCCCAACTTAAGGATTTGGAGTAAAAACTCAGCCATAATAGCTAAATTGCCACATTGTAGAGGAAGCAACCTCCTGAGCTGAATTGATGAGACAGTGCTGAAGAAGTACCTAAAATACAGTGTATGGTACAGTAAAATTCATCGTACTCCTGGCACAAAGAAGTCTCTGAGCAATCACCTTATCCCAGAAAAGACTGTGGATTCATCCTGACTGATGTATGACTGGTTCAGGCAAATTTTCAGTGATGGAGATCTTACTTTCCTAATTAGGAAACCACCCATGTGACTTCCTTTTTTGGGGTTTCTTGGTTATCAATCAGCAAAATAGACTTTTGTTGCTCTGTCTAAAGGCACTCCAGTAATCACTGGCAATAGCAGGTTACTGGGCCAGTAGATGAGCCACTACATTGGGACAGTACAAGATCTACAATATTTAGTAAATTAAATATACATCTGATTCTGCATATTATGATTACAGGAAGTCATTAATGGTGCATGAATCCTAACTACACAGCAGGAGGTAGCATATAAACATGGCTACACTATCATTTCCCTCCTGTGCTTCTGGTTACAAATGGATTTCACAAATGTTTGCTGTTTCGTGTTTATCCCCTTCAGTTTTGTGGATATTGCTCGCATGAGCAGGGGCAGAGGAGGCAGGGAGAAGTGATAGCTCAACATGCCTGGCATAACTGAGCAATGGTTTCATGTTCTGCTGGCTGTAAAACATCCCAGTCTAAATCTCCTTCCTCAGATGACTTTTCTAGCAGAACAGTGCCATTATGGATGTGTCAGCTTGGATAAGGGAAAGTCCATAAGGCTGCTCGAAAGGAGAGATTGTGTGACATATTAGGCCATCAACACATTCAGGACTGGGAATTGTCTTCAATCAGTCTTGGGTAATGTACTATATCTAAGCACACTTCTAAGACTAAGAGCTCATACACTGCTTGCAATGACTAATCCCAGGTAACGCATAACACATCTGCGTGGCGGGCTGGCCAAAGGGGCTGGCAGTGAGACATTAGCCTGTTGCTTGGCAAAATCAGCTGCAATAATTGTGTGCTTTAGATTCACATCCTTGCTGTTTTGGGATGATTTCTTTGTATAGACAAACCTTTGTATTTAACACAGATACATCTTTTTTCCTGGATGGCTGCACCCTTTTCTCTGGCTGATGGCCAAGGAAGGAAGACCAGAAACAGGACTAGAGGAGGTCTTGGTCACTTATCAGTCCCCTGAGAGTGGTCCCAGGGAGTACGCTTCAATGTTTTTATATTATTTTTTTCTCTGCTCTTTTAGTAGGCAAATTCTTGCGTTATTGATTTGCTTCAGGCTCTTTATATATTTTTTTATATATAGGGTCATGCAGCTGGAGTTTTGAAGTAATGGAATAGTTCTGCCTTTGCAATAATTTCCTTAGCTTTTGGAGTCGTGTTTGTGATGTGACAAGCCTTCCACTGCCCATGTTGGTTTAGCTAATTGTTCCTCTGTTATAGGATAATCCAGAGTTCCTGGTCTCTAATGTAGCAGAAATCAGGTATTTTTTCTACATGTGCTAGAAAGGAGGGCAGCTGCCTTTTCCCTGTTGCTTGACATATATTGCTTTGTGCACAGAGGGGAAACACTGAAAAGCTTCACGGTGGTATTTTGTGCCCTGAATGTGGGAAGGTCAGACAGTAAGGGAGGAGATTTGGTACTCTATCACTGCCTTTGATTAGAAGGGCTCCAGTACCCAGAGCCCCATGATTCACAATCCTGGACATCAGTCCTCACCAAGGATTGGGAGTTCCTTGTTCTCCTGTTTAAACTCCAGAAGTGGCAGCTTCCAGGAGTGCACCTATTAATTTCATTGGCATAACACAGTGGCAGTGTAACATTTCTGTACATATGGCATCCATATTGGCCTCCATTAAGTCCACCTGTTAGGTTTTTTTTCTCACAACTTTCTGCCTTTGAGGTACACTTTCTCAAATGCTATGGATCAGGAGTAGCTGTTGTCTGCAATGACGCTAGGCATTTGTGTGCACAGTGGATGCTATTTCTTAAACCTTCACATCCATCAGATTCATCTGGATGTCAGCTGAAGAGAGATCTCAAGGTCTGTGTTTTGGATGGCTTGGGTGGATAGGGAAATGTTTTCCTCCTGTTCAGTCTCTCCAGTCAGCTCCTCTTTGTCTCTAATCTACCTTGTTCTCCCTAAAAGCATGAGAACAAATAAACACAGTGACAGCAGCTCTATTAAAGTCCAGACATACCAGAATAATTTGCCTTCTTTTTTTCCTGTTTGTTTTTTTTTTTTTTAACTTTATTATCCCTGTTCTTTTCGTACCTTAATGGTCCCAGCCGGTTTCTGGGCTTGAGGATTGCCTTTGATTCAAAGCTTTAGTTAAGACTCCCCAGGAGCAGGGTAGGAGCACAAAGTGAATTGCTGTGGACCTGTGGCTTGTAGTCACCCTGTTGCCGTTTCCTGGCCTTGCTGGCATGTCCTGCAGCTGATATTGCATCACTGTGGCTGCAGCAGGAAGGCCAGCTCAGGTTTTACATCAGAGCAAAAGAGACGCGCTATAGAAAGACCATTTTTTGGCACATTAGTAATCTGTAATTTCTAGATACTTTCTTCACTAACTCTCAATAACTCTCAATGGCTGACGCATTCTTACTGCTTGGAAATGAAGCCTTCTAAGGGGGGATGTAGCTCATCCAGTGCTGCTTTCTGGAGAAAGTTCTGGGCTGGGCTTCCCAGGGAACAGCTTGGGAGCGAAGCTTAATCTTCAGGTCCAGGGAATCCATTTTCTTTCTCCCTTAAACAAGGTTGGATTAATCTTGAGCATATTCTTTAAAAAAGTCTCCCAAAGGGTTTTCTTTCTTTCTGCCTTGCAGTGTTTGTGCTAAGCAATTTTCAAGCAATATCTTTTGCACCTGAGGACCTAGTAATTTGGACTGAGATGGCTGAATGTGAATCCTATACAAAACCAGATGCAGACATCTGACCTTTGCAACCTCCCTTTGCTCCTCATCTGCATTCCTATATTCCTGCACAAAGTACAAGGTGCTGCCTCTGAGGGCTGAGGTCTTGAATTTATGTGTCAGTGCTCAAGCTGAGTAAATCACACAGCACTGAATGAGTCTGCCCAAAAGCAGGGGCTCTGAATCCTTGCAATAAGCTTGAAATTGTGCAAAGCATTAAAAGTACCTGTAGCATGGTGATGATATTGGAACACTGTAATACATGTAGATTCCACCTCTGTTTATGCTACTGTAACATACACATTTAATAACATAGTGAGCAGTCTTTTTATGTATTCGTATGTATTTGAATAACTTATTGCAATGATTTACCAGGGTCCTCTCTGATTAGCAAACTCCTGCAAGCTCTTCTGTTATTTGGAAATATCTGCCTCATAGGTTTGATATTTTTTGTGTGCTCATTTGTTATTTGAAAGTAACTGCCAGCTACTTTTGATGAATAATTTTCCGCCTACTGGTTGGTAGCCTGCTGCTCTTTTTGCATAGCTGGTAATTTAGTCTTTCAGCTACAGTACTGAACGCATCAGACACATGGTACTGTTATGAACTGTATATTATAATATAAAGTATCTTAGAGATAAGAGCAACGAAAGAAAAGAAAAACCACATTTTCCCTTTAATTCTGCACTGTTGAGACTATACAGTTCGCTCCTGTTTTGGACACATGAAAACTGTGGGTGCATGACTCAGCTGTGTAGGTCTGAACACCTTGACACTGGGGTGCAAAAATATTGGATAAACTGAGATTGAAATGGGATGATAATTGTTGCATATTTTCTTTGGAGCCTGCTGGAGCTGTGGATGGTGGTCTTGCTTGGTGTGTAGCTATGGGGTCTGTGGTTGCAGGGTACATCCTGCTGCAAGGGCTGAGTGCTGCTTGACTGTGCAGGCAAGGTGTGGGGACCAGTGCTAGCCGAAGCACGCTTGCTTGCAGTTCAAATTTGCACAGGTAATTAATGTGTCACTTCAGCCATTTTAATAAGAGTGAGTTTCCTGCAGCCGGTGGCTTGTGGGATGCATGACAGCAGCCCACTCTGCACCACTGACAGTAATTCACCTTCGTCAAATCTCCAGACTTGTGTTCTTGGTGCTGAGCGACCTTTATTAAACAAATCGACCAGTTCAAGTACATAATTTAAAAGTTCTGTTCAAACATGATATTTTGATCCGATCACAGCTTCCCTGTAAAATTAAGGATTTAATGCTCCCATTTCAGCTAAATGGACGTTATGGCGTTCAGGCTGAAAAGACTGCATGGTGGATTAGAAAGCCATTGTGAAAAGTGTCATTGAAAACCTGTAATTTTCCTGTCTTTCCCTCTTACTTCAATGATCCATTTTCATGCCAAATTTCAGGAGACAAATGCATTAGTTCAGCTGGGCTGGTAGTGCTTTGCTTTCGGTACACAACTGCAGTCTTTGGGGCTCGCCACAAGAACTTTAAGGTGGAAATATGCAGCTGGGAATCTGCTGAGGGGGAAGTCATTGCCCAACATGTGATACGTGCTTTTAAATGTTGGGAATTTATGGCTATTATCAGATGAAACAACGTTTTTTATGCTAATATGTCTATTGCATGTTACCCAAAAGCTTGCATAATTTATTTGAAGGTTTAACTGAAACTAACCGCTCATCTTGTATGGCTCTATCAATCCACATGCTTTTGGAGATCTTCCACTGTCTATAAAAAATATCTAATAATCCATTAACTAGTCAAATTGGAAGTCAGCCTGTGAAATGTTATTGAGTTCTTTCTTTATTACTAAATTTAATATGATGGATACTCACCTTGCATAATATAATTTACTTTTCTTCTCTGCTCCTGCTGAACCCAACCATAAGACAATCATAAGCTCCGGGCTGCATTTGGGTGGTCACTCATTTGACATGTTCATTAAACTCATATTAAAGACAGCGATCCGCCTCATGATGCTATAATTAAGGCTCCATACAGTGTCTTTTTATAGCCCTGTTAATATCATTATAGCTGTATTCTGATGTTTTTTTTCTATTGTTAGCTCAGTGTGTCCTGTAAAGGGGAGACTCCGGCCTCTCTGGGATGATGTTTCTTTTCGCTTGTGGTCTTACCTGTGTACATGAGAGACGGTTTACAAAAGACTGGGAGTGCTTGTAAATTAGTAAACATTGGGATTTTTTCATAGGAGCCACTATAATAGCAGTGCAAGTGGCAAAATTGCTGATAGATGCTGGCTTTTGGCACTGTTAAAGTTGGAGAAAAGCTTTTTAGTGACAGCTGGTGAGATTTTTGACACACCAGTTTGAAAATATACACAAGAGAATTTAGGATGAAAAGTGGATGAAACTTTAAATTAACCAAAAAGCTGAGAAAAATATTCATGCTGACAATGAAAACCTGAGACACAAGGCTGACGCACCCCCTCCAGTTTATTCCATTTCTGCATTCTCCGATGTCTTTCTAATTTATGAGCAAAGGAATTGTAGGTCCTCCTCAAGAGCTGATGCGGCTGGGGGTTGATGCCACTGTTTTTACAGATTGTCTGCTTCAAGCAGAGCATATTCACAACTGCATTGTGTCAGTTTCCCATTAATGAACTGGAAATATTTATGCCATAAGGATTAAAAAGCTGACGCTTCTTAAATAAATAATAAATAGCGTTAAAGATGAAATATTTGCAAGTGTGAAGTATCTGCCTTTTTCTGCACGTTAGCTGTAACTGCTGCAGAACCTGCTGCGCCAAGGTAGAGTTGTAAACTTCAGAAAGCTGCTAATGTGTCTTTGGAGACCACCTCCCTCTGGTTAAACTTAATTTTATGGTGTTTTTCTAAGAATAAAACCAACCCAGTGAGCAACCAGGTCTTGCTGCATGCAGCGATGACCCCCAGAGTACCTGGACAGTGCTACTGATGGCAAGCTGTCCCACAAATGCATCATCTCCCTGCTGGGAAATGGGGTTTTAGGTGAATTCACTGGCATGGAGAATTTGCTGAACAGCTTGCTAAATCATGACTAATCACAGCTGGGTGAAAAAAACAGGTGTCTTGGGAAATAGGACATGATCCCAAGGCCTTTCTCAGGTACATCACTTTGCTGCAGGAGCGCTCTTTTCTCATTGCTTGAATTTGCCTTGAAATTTGAGTGCCAGAGTGAATTTGCAAGTAGATTAGTGAAAAATCTGTACATTAGAATAGTACTGGGCATGATGAACGACTTCTTAATAGCTAGGAAATAAAGCTATAGCTAGATAAATAAAGCTTTGTGGCTCTGGACTCTTGCCTTATTCTACATGGGCTTTTAAAATAAACCATAAATTCCTTGAGTTTTATTATTGAGATACTTAACTGTTCAAGTAGGAAAACTGAAATATATATTGTATTGAAAGAAAATTAATGCCTAAGCCTTCTTTACAGTTGAAGCAAGACTGATTTTGGCAGGCTAAATTTTTTTAAAGGGGCAATAATATTAATTTGCTATTTAACTCAATATCAAATGCATAATGAACAACTTCTGGTGGTCACTGCCATAATTTCTCCTCCAGAAAGAGTGTCAGGCAGGCTTGAGAAATAGCTGAGCTCTTTCTCAAATTTTTATTCAGCCAGTGCTGTAAAATAACTTCATCCACATGAATCTCATAGTTTTACAGTACCTGGATTTAAAATCACCATTTCCATATTCAGGGACTAAGGTATATATCATTTGGTTTTGTAGCAAGATATACACATGAGGCGAAGAATTATCCTTCTGTGACATTAATCTGTGCAAGCTTCTCTGACTGCTCTGAAGACACCGTGAAGGAGGACTTTA
Organism: Coracopsis vasa; assembly: GCA_026283785.1. NCBI lineage: Eukaryota > Metazoa > Chordata > Aves > Psittaciformes > Psittacidae > Coracopsis > Coracopsis vasa. Next base: position 25,735 of record JANHGB010022357.1, read on the forward strand.
AGGGTTGCTGTGAGAGGTCCAGCTTGTTGGTGCAAACAGTCCCATAACCCTGCTCCTGAAGAAAAGAGGTATAAGGCAAAAATAACTGGGTTATAGCATTTACAAGGCACTCCCTTGACTCCCTTGACTGTCATAGGTTAGCAAACTTGACTTTTTTTTTATTGTGGACGCTAAGGACCGACCACTATATTTTTGTTAGATTGAATTATCCTGGTTTGGAAAAGAAGTGCATTATATTTCTCATATATATGCACATATATATATGTATGTATTTCTGTGTGCCTGAGCAAGTCCTCAGTACTCGGACCAGCAAGGCCAGATCGAAGGCCGTGCCATATCTCAGGCATTGGAAAGTCCTGGATGTTCTATCCTAAGAAATAGGTCAAGAAGATAAAATGAGAACATGTAAAGAAGCATCACACAGGAAGCTGGTCCTGAAACTGCACCACAAGGTTAATGCAATGTTGCATCATGTTAATCCACTTGAGCCAGAGCAGCACAGTGCCGCTTCCAAGGTCACAGCCTTTTGGGGTGTCTTTGCGTGAACCTAACTGCAGCCTCCAGAAGTACCAGAGTTTCTTTGCTGCATGAAAGGGCTTCCTGGTCCCACTGTAAAGGGAAACAGCATGGCAAAATACAATGGCTTCATAGAATTATAAAATCATAGGATACTTAGGGTTGGAAAGGACCTTAAGATCATCCAGTTCCAACCCCCTGCCATGAGCACAACACCTCACACTAAACCATGTTACCCCACACTCGGTCCAACCCGGCCTTTAACACTGCCAGGGATGGAGCATTTACCACTTCCCTGGGCAACCCATTCCAGCTTCTCACCACCCTCACAGTAAAGATCTTCTCCGTTATATCTAACCTGAATTTCCCCTGTCTAAGTTTGAACCCATTAGCCCTTGTCCCCTAACTACAGTCCTTGATGAAGCATCCTTCCCTAGCATCC
>JANHGB010022358.1:0-20399 GCA_026283785.1 Coracopsis vasa
CTCTGAATCTCTTCTCTGCCCAACCTGTAGCTGTGCCTGGGATTGCTCCAACCCAGGTGTAGGACCTTGCACTTGGCTTGGTTGAACTTCATAAGGTTGACATCAGCCCACCTCACAAGCGTGTCAAGGTCCCTCTGGATGGCATTCTTTCCCTCCAGCATATCAACTGAACCGCACAGCTTGGTGTCATCGGCAAACTTGCCTTCTTAAAAAATTTCCTTCTTAACGTTCTCCGGGCTACTGCTGTCTGCATCACTAGCACCCACATGGACAACTAGAATTGGCTAATAGTCAGTGGCACTTATCAGACCAGGCAGCCTCTCCGCAACATCCCTGATCTGAGCCCCTGGTAGGCAATACACCTCCCCTGAGACTGGGTCAGGCTGACAGATGGATGCCTCTGTTTCTTTCAAAGTAGAGTCCCCTACTACTATTACCTGCTGCTTTTTCCTGGATAGCTTGTTTCTGCAACCACAGACCCCCTCATGCTGCGGCAGCTCTTCATCAGGGACATCATGCTTAACAGAAAGGGAGAAGCTGTACATTGGTCAGGTCTGACCTGTGCTTTGTGCATCTCTGAGCACTTCTCAGGTCTCCTTATAACTGCACATCTGTGCCTGTAGAAAACCAGGTCACATCTGTATGTAATCTCAAGATAACAAGTTTGTTATAAATTCAAGTTCAGTTTAATTAGCAGAGTGTTTTCTGAACTTGGTCTGTGAAGCATTTTACCTCCATGCTATCCTCTAAGGATAACTCCAAATGGGCAGATGATGTTTGTTGACACTACAACACTATTCAGGAGTGGTCGGAACAAGGTGCTGAGCATGGTGACTCTGGCCAGCAGAAATGAGCTACTTCGGTTATTTTGTTTGGATGCACTCAATTTGTATTACTCTTAAACACCTGAAGTCAAATATTGAGAAAATAGTTGATAATAGAGAATAAATTAAGGTTTTCATTAGGTCAAGGGCAAAGTGTTTAAAGTGGACAGGAGCTGGTGCTAACAAGGTGGTGTTAAAGCTAGGCAAGTTCTGCTAAGCTGCTCTTCCCTCTTCATGCAGACCTTTTTCCACAAATCCTCCGGCATGCAGGGACCTCTGTGAGAAAAGTGAACAACAGGAGTGATGAGGGAAGCCCATCATGCTGTACCCCTGCATCCACACTTGAGAGGAGAAGAGCTACTACTCATCTCAGCATGCAGTGCCCATGCTGTCACTAGGGCTTTGCAGAGAAGTCCTCCTTGATCTTGAACTGTATTAAGGTTGTGTGTTGTTCCTCCTCCCATTATGATGACCAAATATACCTTCTAACTACTCAATGGATTATTATTTCTGAGTGACATTTTTGCTTCTTACACCTATGCGTAACTATAAACAATTTTAGCCTAGGCATATGAGCAACCAGGGAATCCCCAGACAAGGCACTGTGATGTATTTCAGTATTTCATAAGCAGAGCTGAATGATCCACTTGAGGAAGGGCAGCCACAGCTCATGTATCATCTTGCTGTGCATGAAGTTCAGCATGGCAGCAAACAGCACAGCCTTGACTACAGAGGCCAGTCCACATCTTCCCTGTACACTAGGTGGGCATGAATTTTTCAATTCATATATCATTTATAATTTGCTGCAGCAATTCCATAAAATCAGTAAGCTTTAAAAAGTTAATGAAATAAAATATATTTTTCTAACTGTTGTTGAAAGTTAAGCAATTGGTTGCATTGTTCTTGCAGATTAGAGATTTATTATGGAGACAAGAGGTGAGGAGACAAAAAAAAAACACTCAAAACATTACTTTTACTTTGAAAGCTTTACAGTTCTTAGAGCTTGGAATACTGAGAAAATAGCCATAGTTGGTTCACTGCAGACAGGTAGACTTGAGGCCAGTCCTTTCAAAAATGGGCTCTTAAATACTTTAATATTTAAATATTTTCAGAACTTAAAATTTATCAAAAGTCTAGACAAGGTATGACACCCACTTTCAGCAAGTTCACACATGTTCACCAAAGTGGTGGAATAGGACAGGGACTAGGACAGGCTGCAGAAAAGGACCAGGGAGTTGCTGGCAAACTGGAGTGGAGACCGCAGTGATGGTCAGGGGATGGAGCACATGAAATGGGCTGAGTGGTGAGCAGGAGAAAGCTGGGCTTGAGGAGCCTGGAGAAGAGCAGGCAAAGAGGGGACCTCATCTGTGTCTTCCACTGTTGGATGGGTTATAAGAGAAATTACAGCCAGCTTCTCCTCAGAAGCACAGCAAAAGGATTACAGGCAACAAATACAAACTGCTGCAAGAAACCCAACTGGATATAAGGAAAAATATGCTGAACAGTTGCTCAGAGAGGCTCTGCGATGTCCATTTTAGGAGATTCTTCAAAGTGGGCTTTAGAAAGCTTCATCTAACAGTGAAGTGGGCTTTGCTTGGAGCAGGAGGTGGGACAGCCCATTTCTGAGGCCACTTCCAACTTACATTTTTCTATGATTCATCTAGCACCCCAAATATGCCCACAAGATTGTGGCTAACAGAGCTGATCATCTCATTAGTGAATAGAAACATGGGGCGACACATTTATCTAGATTTTAGCATATGTAAATGTGCTGCATAAGGCAGTGTCTCATTAGAGTCAGGATGGCACTAGGTATTGTTTCCTATGAGTCCTTTATCTTTCTTGCAGTTTCTTCTAACTTCCAATGTAAAAAAAATAAATAAAATAAAATAAAATAAATAAAATAAAATAAAATAAAATAAAATAAAATAAAATAAAATAAAATTGATTAAAGTAACAAAAGAAACCGAAGTTTGGATATGAAAAATTGGACATGAGTAATAGCACTGAGAATAAAAGACTCCATTTAAAAATTGTTCCTCTTATATAGCATAATATAGTAGAGATGGTGGTATTATAAATCTGGCCTTGTCTTTAACCAAAGTAAAACCAGAGAAAAAAAAAAGAAGAAGTTATATATTTCAGACCAAAATATGAAAGCTCACCCGACTAGTACCGACCAAGTAGCCTACGAGTATTGGCTTAAACTGTACAGCAAAATAAAGACATCCAGAAGGAATCAAAGCTCTTTTTTGTTTGTATCACTGAAGGGTAAGTCCTCAATTTTTAAAGACTGCAACTTGCTGAATGCAACACGAAAAAATGAGCAATGTCATCTCATAAAAGATGCAGGCAAACCCTTACTTTATTAAAAGAAAATAGCCCCTTGGTTACAGAGGGCCAAAAACCTCTTCTGAAACTTCTTGTCACTCCAATATAAGCCAACCTATACAATTCTGAAGGTCAATTTCCCACACTTTTCAATAACCTTTAAAAGGAGAGAAGATGAGAAATATGATGTCAATTAACAGTAATATCCCCTGGCAAATCTGTTTCCTAAAATAGCAGCTCTGGTACCATATCAGATTCTCCAGGCAGCAGCCATCAGCATTAGCTACAGGAAGATGCCTGCAAGGAATAAAAGTGGGCCAACAAAATGAAACAGCATTTCATCTCGAAGAGTGCCAGCTCTCAAGGTGACGAGCACTCACCTAAAGCAAATGTTATTTATGTTCTGGTTGGCATTCAGCCAAGCAGAAGGCAATTATATTTGAAGAATTAAGTCTGAAAAAGCTGGATGTGGCAAGAGCGGCAGCACATACCTCGCTCTGCCAAGGCATACCAAGTGGCATCTTTTTCAGCTTCCTGTTCCGCTCTTTTTCTGTGCTTCTATGATTCTTTTTAACGGACTCACAACTGGAAGTTGTTGAACACAAGATATTGAGCTCATTTTGCATTTAAACCCTTCATGATCTTGCTTACATTCTTACAAAATGTCTTGCGGGGAAGCAGCACTTTGCTAGATCTCACTGCAACTACAAATCTTCTTGCAGCAGCTGTAAGATCCAGCAGCTGAGGTCACACACTGCCTCCCTGTTCCCTTCTCTCTCCATACAGCTGAGTCTTGGTGCATCAGGCTTCACTGGCCATGCTCTAGCTCCATTTCAGAGTGAGATGATGTGGGCTTAGAAAGCAACAGGTGATGTCACAGTGCCTTCTACACACCTCAGAAACTGCCTGAGAACTTCTGCAGGGCACAGAGATCGTAGAATCATAGAATAGTTAGAATTGTTTGGTGTCATCGGCAAACTTGCTGAGTGCGCACTCAATCCCTCTGTCCATGTCACTGACAAAGATGTTGAACAAGACTGGTCCCAACACCGATCCCTGAGGGACAACACTCATTACTGGTCTCCATCTGGACACTGAGCCATTGAACACAACTCTTTGCGTGCGATCATCCAGCCAGTTCTTTATCCACCAAGTGGTCCAAAAATTGATGTTTCCCCAATTTAAAGACAAAGATGTCGTGTGGAAAGATGTCCTGAGAAAGCTCCGCTGTGGGCTTCCATTGGTCCTGTGTTCCTCCCTGGTCTTCTACCACCAGCCAGTGCTGCAGATGCCCCCGAGCCACAGCCCTTGACCTGATCAGGGTCCACACTGCTGGACATGCTGCAGAACACAACAAAGGACATGTTCTCCAAATGCACATCCCCAGGCAATGTGACACAAGCACCTCTTCCTTGAAGAGAGAGGAAATTGTCTGGTTTATAGAGCAATAAAATTTAGCCAATCACATAGTTTTTCATTCAGTCAAATCTTTGTCTACTTTCCTCACACAGATGCAATCAGTTATAATATTTTAGAGATTGCACCAGTGATTAAGTAAGTGATTCTTCTGGACTCTGACAAGTCTATCTCTTAAAGAGGCAAAGATTTGCAAACCTCTTTTCAGTGTGCGGCCCTTACTTGCCACAGCTGCTACTGAATTCAGTTGGGTTTGTTTTCAGTAATGGAAACACAGTATTCCCTATGAGCTTGCATGGCTGAAGAAAAGTAACTTCTTTTAGAGCTGAACTCTCTTATTCTGTAGAGACTTTGTTTTCCTTTGCTTTTTCCATTTTGCTTTTAATGAATCATAGAAACATAGCACAATTTGAGTTGGAAGGGACCTTAAAGCTCATTTAGTTCCAACCCCCTGTCATGTGCAGGGACACCTTCCACCAGACCATGTTGCGCAAAGCCCCATTCAACCTGGCTTTCAACAATGCCAGGAGTGGGGCAGCCACAGCTTCTCTGGGCAACCTGTGCCAGTGCCTCACCACCCTCACAGTGACGAACTTCCTCCTGATATCCAGTCTAAATCTCCTCTCTGTCAGTTTAAAGCCATTCACCCTTGTCCTATCCCTATATGCCCTTGTAGTAGCATCACTTCTTCTAGCAGCCACCTCACCTTGCAGGCATGAGAAGGGAAAGGTGTGAGAAACTATTCCCTGAGGAGGTGTCTGCATTTATTTACCTTATTCCCCAGCATTTGAAAGGAAAAACTTTCCCATGGTTACCAGTGATGGTGAATGCAAATCACACTACCGACAGCATTATTTATACAATGATAGTTCAAATACATCTGAGGGTTCAGCTGTATTCAAAAGAAGACAAGAAATGAAGTAGGGAATTAATTTGAAGTTGTTCTTGAAATATGACATCTCTGGACATCTTGGGGAGGGGGGAAAAAAAAAAGCAAAAGTAGAGAAAAAGGGAAGTGGAAACAGAACAATTGCCCTGTTCCTAGCTATCATCCTTCATTTTAAAAGGCAATAGAGCAGAGTTAAGGATTTCTAGCTCCTATGAGATATCTGCAGGAATATAAACTCTGGTCTTCAGAGTCATCTAATTTATGCTTGTTTCATTCAAGGAGTCAAGGTAATGCTACATTTATCACAAAGTTCATATCTATGATATTTCAGAAATGGAAATAGCTGACTATTTAATAGCAAGAGCCTTCTGTAAGGGTAGTTGTGATTTCTTCCCATAAGAACACCCAAAATCTTGAATTCGGAATATATTTCACTAATGAGGGAGGGAAAAAAAACAGTCCCAAGAATTCTTTGCTTATCAAAGCACCCCTCTTTAAGGTGAACAATATAAGAGTGAAACCCAGCCCCCTTATGTAGTTTATTAGATTTACTTTTTATTTCTAGTAAGTAAAACAAAAAAAACGAAAGAAAAAAGAAAGAAAACAACTTACATCTGAATGATGGATCAGCAAATGAGACACTTAGAAATGCAAATGGACGGATTCACAGCTGATTAAACATGGTATTGTCATAGTCATTGCAGATTTCAGACAGTGGCTGTTGAATTCCTCCAAAAGGAAACTGCCTACAAAGCCTTGGCATATTTTTTCATCTAAATGTTCTTTGAACAAGACAGCCCTTAATTCCCTTTCTGATTTGCTCCTGGAGCATCCAAAAGACCCAGGGAATAACAGGGATGGTGTACAGACCCTAGGGATGTGGAATGCAGCTCCTTTTCCAAAAGTCAGAGCTCAAAATGCCAAGACTGAATTGGTGTCAGAAACAGCTCCAGACTGCTAGGCAACATGGTCTTGGCTTTTTTCCTAGGGTTACTGAGAAGCAAGAGGGTCTTATTAAGGCCTGGACTGTAATGTCATCTATATACACATATATATTGTGTATATGTGCATATATGTGTATATGTGCATATATATGTATATGCATCTTGTGTCCTGCTCAGAAGACCAATATAGCAGGCCACTTTCAAACGTCAAAACCAAGCTTTATTAGGTAGACATTTGTTAACCTCAAACATTATCAGTGGTGTGGTTTTAATCATCAACAACACATACTGAAGCAACTACTCCTTAGCAATCTGACCCTGAACTAGCTGTGCCTGTGCAGTACAGGGCAGCTGATGCCAGGTACAAGCACTGACAGCTGTGGTGCTTCATGGTCTTGGTCACTATGGCTGTTGATCAGGTTTAAGAATGGAAATTCAACTGAAATAGGCAACCTCCTTTCCCCCATCTTTACTATCTTGCCTTGGTTGTTCCATGCTCTCTTCTCCCCTTCCCAAAAAGACAGGAGGGATTTCTGCTCCTAACATGGTTGATTTTTTTTTTTTTAGGACCAAGACTTGTTCTGGCTTTGCCAAACATCTTTCCTCCTTGCTGTGCAGCATTATTATGGTTCCACCAGGTATCTTTCCTCTCTGCTCTTCAGCCCTTGCTTTTACCTTGCAGATTCCATTACTTGCACACATATATTTTCTTGTGCGCCTTTTGTGCAAATATACCACAAACCTGTTTGTCTCCTTGCATTTACACACTTTTAATATACCTGTGCTTAACTGTGTTGCAAAATACCTGTACATTGCTGTTGGTTGTGCTACTTTAGTGTGCTTGTGACTGTATTTAAGGCAAGTAAATAGCTTGTTTAAAATATTTCTACTATACGTGTGTAACACATCTCTGTTCCAGCTACACCTGCCTTTGCGCGCTCATTTTTAATGTGCAGCCTAAAAGCCTGTATCAGAAATTGCATTTCCGAAATAGAAAAATTTTATTATGTATGCAGTACCAAATCCAGCTGAGTGCTGAATGCTATCAACCCTCATTTCATCAGGAGCTGAGGGCACTTAACACCTCGCAGGGCTGAGATTAGAAACCTGGCAAGAAATAACCGATTGTAATTCAACTTGTTCCACTCTGTTAGTAATTTCCTGGCCTGAGACCATCTGCTGTTCAGAAGAAGCTTTTCTAACATAGTAGTGCAAGTCAAGAAACTATATCAGAACTGTCCCAAAACTTTCTTAGCATATTAATGCTCTCCTTTTTCACCAGTATTTAATTATTTATAATAGTGTCACAGAATCTTAAAGTTCTTGGGTTTTTGCACTGACTAAAAAAATAAATTTCCATAAGGCCATAAACAGAAAATAACGCTGAACAGTTGGAGAAGCACTGTATTTTACTCAGACAGGAGCTTTCAGGGCTTTAGCAACCTACACAGCTATTCACAAACCTAAGTGAACCATTAAGTTACCTCCTAGGGTACTCTAGTACTAATTATAAGGTACCTAGGCACATGGGAACCACTCTTGGGGCCAAACAGGTTAGATTAGAAAACAGAAATTCAAAGGGATTATTTTGTAAATAGATCATCTGAAAAAGAAAATCTGGAAAAAGACTGAGTCAGACCTGATCAGAAGAGATCAGATTCAGACCAGTTCCAGGCAAATCCCTTTCACCCAAGTATTTTCTTCCTTAGGTTGTAGAAATCCTCTCCTGCTCCTTAAGGAGATTTTCGCTGTTGTGGCAGAGGTGCTTTGTATTCATCCCTGGGTTCCTTCTTGCTATTGTCCTTCTACCCAGATGCAAGTCAGGGGCAGATCAGTCTATCCTAATTGTCCTTTCTCCTCTTAAATTTATCTCTTTAGAAGTGAACTTCATGCAGTTGGAAGGTCAGTGCTGATCCATCCATAGTCCCCCTCTGAAAGTAGTCCCTCCTTACAATAATAAACATTTTTGTTTCCCTTCTGATACTTTTCTCCTAGCTTTCTGATCTGCCATCACCGTCTGCAGCAGGGATACAGCATCTCTTTTCCTGAGGTACCCTGTGCTCCAAAGGGAGGAAGCTCGGGAAGGTCAAACTATAAGGCTGTTAAAACCTAACAATATGAGATCAGTTGGCAATGCATTACTCTCACATATGAAATTTGGTTTGGGTTAAATTGGCTTCTCATTCCACAGGACGTTAATATTAGAATGATGAGCAGACATGGCTGTGCTTTGGCTCACAAACACGGTTGCTTTAGTAACTAAACCATATTCAGTTATGGTGTGCTTGCATGAAACTGCTAACATCTCTTTGTATCACAGAAAATTAGGAAAAAGTAAGGATTATATTGAGGAGACAAAGAAACTACATTGCTGAAGGAGAATCGTATCATAGAATCATAGAATCCTAAGAATGGTTTGGTTTGGAAGAAACCTTAAAGACCATCTATTTCCAAACCCTGCTATGGGCAGGGATACCTTCACTAGACCAGCTTGTTCAAAGCCCCATCCAACCTGGCCTTGAACACTGCCAAGGATGGGGCAGCCATAGCTTCTCTGGGCAACCTGTGCAAGCGCCTCACCACCCTAACAGGGAAGAACTTCACAATATCTAATCCAAATCCTCCCTCTGTCAGTTTGAATCCATTACCCCTTATCCTTTCTCTACATTTGAAAGTCCCTCTTTGGAAGTGAAGCTCTTTGGAAGTGTGCCTGGAACCCACCGGACCTGATTACAAACAGGATGATGCACAAGATGATTACAAGATGCACAGTTTGGGTGAAAGGAATTTGACCTTATTGCTCTCCTTACAGTCATACAAATCCACAGGATGCAAAAAGGCAGGGAGCCACAGGAACCAGTGTGAGTGAATTAGCAAACTTTATCTCCCATTCCAGGTTTCCATGGTGATGGGAAAAGTGTGAATGAGTAGTTAGTAGTTAGGCACGGAGAGGTATGCAATGCGAAGACAAACAGTGGCAGAGATAAGTGGCCACATCATTAGGTGAACTGACTAGAATAGAACAGAAAACTCCATTGTTGTAGAAAGAAGCTACAGGGTACACGGAAAAAGAAAGAGATGCACGACAACTTCCAGTAGAATTGGGGAAGGTTTAGGGGACAAATCCTACCTTTTAACAGCCAGAAATAAATGAAAAGGGGGATTGGAGGGAGAGGGGGAGGGGTAGGGAGGAGAAAGAATAGGTTAGGCATTTATTAAATCCTGTCTCATATTAGAAATAGAGAAGAAATCCTTTAGAAGATAAAATCAGGCCAACTAACCATTAGTCTGAAATGTTTTCTGTGAACTGCAAGGTCATTCCAGGACACACACAATCTATATGGAATCGTTTTTTCCCTACCTTTTTATCCCTTCCCAGTGTGAGAATACAGCTAAAATATCAGCATGCTGCTAGGTGATTTTTAAAACTTGGTCATTTTTTCTCACATGATGTCTCTGCCTTCAGGCAGATATAGAACTAGCAGTACAAAGAAAAATTGCAGTCTAAATAAAAGAACATGAAGAATAACATCGTCTCGGTCTCTTCTGCCACAAGGCAGTGGTTTTAGAAATGGACACTGGTCTTTTTTATAATAAGATAATAACAGCATTTCCAGTCTACCCTACCCCTCTTCTGCAGGGTCTTTTGCTACACTGGTTGGAGCCCTTCCCTTGTACCTTATAAGTTGTAGGGGCTTCAGCATCCCTAAAGAGGATGGGCTTTTCTGATACATCCAAAGTAAGTAAAACTAGAAGTGAAGAAATTGTCATTAAATTAAAAAAGTGTTTTCTAAGGAGTGCTAGTGAAAGAATGATTCTGAAATTGCAATTTTCACTTTTTTTTTCATTCAGAGTGATGCTATATAACCATTAAACCCCTTCCTGTTTGTAAATGTATGCTAATTTTAATGTAAAAGTGATCTCTTAAAGATTGAGATGAAGAATTTTAAAATATCAAAGCCTGAAATATTTCATTCTGATAACATTAAAATCCAACATTTTGGAATTACATGCATGCTTTTTAGCTTTTTTCACTAATCTCTTTGCTGATTTCAAGCTACTTTAGCAGATTTTTCTCTTCCTATGAAACTTCAGAGTTCAATCAACTGTTTAATTTAAAAAAGAAAATGAAAGGAAATTTCTGCATCCCGCAGAGACGTCCCCATGCATGGAGCTCACTGCAAAACTGAGACAATGGCCAGAGCATGAACACATTTTACAATGAGGCTAGTGCTTCCCTCAGGTGATGTTAATGGTTTCTGCTGGCAAAAAGTGTCTTCCATTTGGATTCCTCCTTTTCACTCCATTTCTTTTTCTCTTCTTCTTGCTCCTTAGAGTACTAATTCAAGTTATCCTTTTTTTGACAAAAATTCCTCTTGTGGACTTTCAGGCCAACTTGTATTTCCCCAGCACAGGCAGGGCACTACAGAAGACACAGAGCCTCCAAAACAATCCCCAGAGCTTTTGCGGCCTTCTAGGAAAATCTGGAAGTCTGTGGGAAAGCTGGGTATCAATAATTCTAGCTTCTTTTAAGGCCTGAGAAGAGAAGGCTCTGGGGAGACCTTAAAGAAGCTTCCAGTCCCTAATGCAGCTGACAAAAAAGCTGGAGAGGGGCTTTTGACAAGAGCATGTAGGGATAAAACGAGGGATAATGGGTTTAAACTGACAAAGGGAAGATTTAGATTAGATATCAGGAAGAATTTCTTCCCTGCGACACTGTGGCACTGGCACAGGTTGCCCAGAGAAGCTGTGGCTGCCCCACTCCTGACAGTGTTCAAGGCCAGGTTGGACACAGCTTGAAGTAACCTGGTCTAGTGAAGATGTCCCTGCTCATAGCAGGGGGTTGGAACAAGGTGATCTTTAAGGTCCCTTCCAACCCAAACTGTTCCAGGATTCTATGATTCTCTTCTCTGCACTCTCAGATACTCCTATGCAGATGAGAAGTGTACATCAAGTTGTTGTTTCACAAGATCTCTAATCTGTGGAATAAATCTGCCAAATCTGAGCCCCCACTAAGATGGACACATGCTCACACATGGAATCCAGTATAAAAGGCCACCAGCATTTACACACTGACCTTCATTATTCAGGTTTTCAGTTTTTTCATCACATTTCTAATCAAATAATGGTAATAGTGAAAGTGTTTATGTCAGCTACACATGACAAAAGTTCACTGCATAACCTCCTCTCTCACCTGCAGCACCAAACCCAGCTAAGCTGGCAGCAAAATAGAGGATGGGGAGAGCTCTAAAAAAGCAAAAATTTGCAGTTTGAGTATGGAATATACCACAGCGTCCATGGGGAGAAAGTTAATGGGATGAAAGGGAAGGGTTACTAGGTGGAGATACAGACAAGAAAAGGTGAACTATGGACTTATCTGTCCATGCACAAGGAGCTGTAAGAAAGCCACCAGAAAAGAACTCTCTGGGCTTTTCTGTGGTTTTAGCACTACTGTAGAGCTGGACAGAAGAGACTGAAATACAGTAGGGAGTTTTCAAGAATGTGGCTGAGTCAAAGTGGGTGTGCGTTGGCAGCGTTAGGTGAAGAGAAGGAAGCATTCTCTGTACATGAAGATGAATCAAAGGGACAGCTACAGGTGTGGGAATCAAGTGCCTTCATTGGGAGCACGTGGGTCAGCACCTATTTTATAGAAGGGACTTGGCACAAAGGCACTTGCAAGACAGGGTTTTGTCCTCTGTGTATGCGCCTCTGTAGGCACACACACCAGTTGCATACCCATTTCATCAGTCCCAGGGGCCCTGCTGCAGTCTACTCATGGTGTGGAAGCATGGTCACATCTCCCCAGGGGCCAGAGGAACCATTCCCTCTTGTTCTGTGCCTGGTCACTGCTCCTTCCTCTCTGATATGTGTCCCCTATGGTCTCTATGGGTAGCAGCTTACAGCTACTTTCTTATGGTAGCAAAGCACGTCAGTGCCAGTGGAAGTTACAGTCTATCTCACACTGAGGAATGTGTTCTGGGATAAATAAAAATCCAGGGGCCATTACTGCCAGCCTGGTGCATTGACTCATGTGTATTACTACTGCGTATTCACAGCTCAGCACACTTACCAGAGGATGATATTTCTATTCACAGAAAGGAAAACAGCCCTGTGGAGGATTTCTAGCTCTCCTGGAAAGCTCTTCCAGCTCTCATGTTCACACCAAGGGCTATGGCTAAACAGCTGAAGAGAATCTTGGCAGAGAATTGCCCATTATCAACATTTACCACTTATTTTACTTTCTTCTGCCACTCATGAACTCCCGGTACTCTGGAGTTCAAGCTATTGCTTTCAGCTTTGTAATTAACTTTCTCTGAGGTCAATATAAATCACACTGAGCTCAAAATCTTTCATTCCAAGAGATTTTTGGCACTTCACATGATTAGCTTAATACAGTCATGTATACTCTCAGAATCTGGACTATGGTTTAGAAGATTTGTGATTATTAAGTTCCAGCTTTGCCACAGTTCCTTTGGGAACTTGAACCAGTCGCCTGGTTTGGCATTTATCTCAATTAACTTTACACAAACAACAGATGATTGCATCTAAATTGGTGACAGGCTGCACATACAGCAGCATTTTAGTTCAGAAATGTGCACAGCTTTGAAGCAAAACTCCTGAACCATTTTTGATGCAGAGCAATGTTGTTTCACATGAACTAGAGGATACTTATACCAGAATTGAAATCTAGGTGTCAGTTGTATTCTTGCCCTTTATGGGGCAAAAATGACTGAAAAAAATATTGGTTCTTTGCCAGCCCAACCCGCATTCTCAGTTAGGCACACCACACTAAGTTTAGTTCAGAATAAAACTTCCTAATTTCGTATATTATAAACACATGGGCCTCATCCACAGCTGCTTCAAATTACTTATCTACACTGATTTTGCTGAATTACTTACTAACAGAGACAAAAACATTGTCTCCCTTTCTGGTCAGAGAACAGCAACAGGCACTTCAGAGAGATCCATTGGACTTGTCCTGAGGACAGAGTGTCCTGCTCCTTCACTGAATAGTGGGATGATTATAAAGACTGAAATTGCTTGGGGGAGTGGGTGTCAGATTCTGAAGTTAGGGAAGGCAAATCACAGCTTTAATCGCCAAGTGCCTTAGCTTCTCAACCTAAGTGGTGGAGTCACCCTCCCTAGAAGAATTTAAAAGATGTAGATGGTGCACTTAGGGACATGATTTAGTGGTGGACTTGACAGTATTAGGTTAAAGGTCAGGCTCGATGATCTTAATGGTCTTTTCCAACCTAAACAATTCTATTATTCTATATGGACAACTATGAAGCAAGTATTCTGGTGACATGGGTGTATCCTGGTCAGCTACTAGCTGAATGGCAACTTGTTTCAACTCTTACCTCCAGCTATTCCCCTAATAAAAATACAGATGCAAGTGTGTTTTAAACAGTCAGCTTTTGGGGGGTTGTCTTGTCTTTACTTGGCCAACTTCACATGTTAGTCATCAGGACTTTAGGAGAGGAGCCAAACCTAACTATGGATTATTCATTGAAGTCTGTCAATAAGAAATTCAATAAAGCCAGATATGCATAGATGCAACTACAGTGAGAAACTGCTTACAAAGAACTTAGACAATCCATCAGTCCTCTAGGGAATAGAAGGAGGGTCATTATGCTTAACAGAGTAATTCTAGCTTGACTGATAATGGGTTATCATTTTATTCTTGCAACCTATATTCACATATTGAGAGGAATAATACTCTGTTATAAGGAAATATAATATGTCATATCTCACATTTTCTGTGCCATATGATTCAATAGTATGAGACAATATGATGTCACAGAGTAGTTTTGCAACATTGTTATGGAAAGTGTTATGAAATTACTTCTGTTCTCACAAACACAAAATTAGAGTTATTGTTTACGGTGGGTTCTTTTTGTCCATGTATTGTTCAAGTGTAGACTAGAAACCCCCTAGTGAAATACCCAGCCTGAATTTCTAGTAGGCAATTACAAGATCATTTTCCAAACACATCTGGTCTTCCAGTAGCCAAGATTGAAGCTAACTGAGGATATCATGACTGATACAATTTTAAGCTGAGTGTATGCAAACATCAATCATATTCCAGTATTTCAAGGGAAAAATGTGACCACAAGTTTTGTCTGGGATTTTAAAATCACTTCTCTTCATTTAAAATATCACAGTTCAGTATCCATCTTTCATATGCAAAAGTTGAATGAATAAATACAAATAATTTTTATGCATGACTCAGAGGGTTTCAAATTATGTGTTCTCAAGGACTATTTCTGGGGAGGTCTATATGTACAACTTATGACCACAAATCTTCCCCTTTCTTTCATAGTGAGCATCCAGTACCAATTCTTTTTTGTGAAAGAATAAATGAGACTAAAGCCTATCAACGCTGTTTCCTGCATTGTGTGATCTCAGAGTCACATTCCTGTTATACAAATTGCAAGCTTATTACCATGGTTTCACTTTCAGCAAAGGATAATGTGAAAATGGAAACTCCTAACTCAACCTACTCATATTGAAAACTTAATTTTCCCTCCAATAATAACTAACTTTTGGATTGTTTTCTTTTCTGCAGATGGCATAAGAGGGTTTGAGCTGGATTATATTTCTCCATGGAGTTCCAATGTTCAGTTAGTTTTTTATTTCTGAACATGCTGGGGCCAATTTTAACCTAGACCTTAAGTTGGTCTGAACAAACACAATTAGAAGTTAATTCACTGCATTTGAGATTGACCTACTTTATGTCAGCAAGGGCTCGATATAAGCTAGCAAATAGTTTAATTTAACTCATAAGAGTTTGGACTGTGCAAACTTAACAAACAAATCACAGAGAATCTTCTGGTAGGTGAAAAAAAACCAACTAAAAACTACTGACTCAGAAAACACACTTGATTTAGTGTCACATATGTTGCCATATATATCAAGTCCAGTGATACCATTTGGTAGTCAAAAGTGAGAAAAGGAATAATGCGTTAAATAGAAAAAGTAATTAGAAACGGCTATTGGCTTCCTTCATGCAAATTTTCATGTGGTGTAGTTCCGCCAGCTTCAGCCATGGGCTTATCTATGCCCCTGTGGGGAGATGAGCAGGGCTGGCTGCCCTTGACAGATTCTGAAACTGGCATTATGTTGAAATCCATTCTATATGTGTCATGTGGAAACATGCTGAAAAAAGCTATTTACTTGCTGAACTTAACTTTCAGCAATAATGGCTGATACAAAAAGTAGGACAGCAAAGGTATACTAGTACGAAGATTTATGTATGTTCTAAAAGAGACCACCACACTGTGGAAAAGGCAGCTTCTCACTTCCTAGTTAGCCCATTTACAGGATATACTGGGGATTCAGGTTCTGACAGTCTTTTCCTCCTGCCTCATCTACACAGAAGCTTCCAAGGGTCAGATTTGACCCTGTCAAAGCCAGCAGTAAACGTCACAGTGACTTCTCCAGGCCAGGATGCCCCCAAGTAGTGTACAGTCTACCCTGTGCAGGATATGGTCAGAAAATGTTTCTCCTTCTGTAGTGCCAGCAGGACCATCAGCATGCTGACCAGGTCTCTGCGTGCTCTACCTGCCCATTTACAGCAGTGACTGTTAACATAAAGTCTGCCCAGCCTGATGTGGTACAACTGTAATCCTCCCAGCCAGACTGAATCCAGCACACAGGAATGACAAACCAAGGCCTAGTTGTATTGTGGTCTGAAAAACCCAAAGGCTTGCAGCACTCTGGTGAGAAGAAAGCACATTTTCTTCTTTAAAAAAGTATTTTTAACTTTCTGAAGTCTTATCCTCATGTACCACACATATTGAGCACCTGCAAGTTTTCTAATGGTGAGGAAAAATTTCACAGATTCATAAATTTGACAGGAAGAAAAGACCTCGCGACCATTTAACCTGATGTTGTACGGATTCAGCACAGAACTTCCCTGCACTAATTCTTCCTTCAAGTTCAACAGCTAACTGATGTTGTAAACAAGTGACACAGGCAATTTGGAAGTTAGTTTTTGTGTGGTGTAATTGTTCATGTGTATTTCGCTTGCAGTGTTTAAAAGGCTCTGCATTTTAAATAGAACTGTGGATTCTCAAACTAGTTTGCCATTGACGAATAAGGCACATGGCTGCTTAACAATCTAATCTACTCAGGAGCCTGCAAGAGACTAGTGATCTTTCTAAAAAGGAGCTGGATGAAATATCATTTTTTTTCCTAATATTTATACATCAAAAATTTATCCCACCAAACAGTAAATCAAAGCAGACAAATTTTAACATATATAATTATTGGAAATGTAATGCTGATGTTAATATGCTCTTTATTGCTTTTTGCTTAATAGTGGAAACTATCGTTATTAAGTCCCTTCAAAAAGTACAAAGGAGACAAATGGGTGTGTAGCCCATCAGGAAGGAAATCTTTCATCATTGTATCAGCACTTAAATCCCAAAGGAACATTTTTTTCGTGCTATGCCTTTATCTTTCTGCAAGTGCGTTTCATCAGGACCTGCAACCTTTACCAAGGAGAATAGGTGGCTCATTCTTTGTTCTTGTTACTCAAGATATATCGCAGATGGATATAAAGCACAGAATGGCATTTCATCAGGGTTCTTCAAAAATTAGATATTTTGACCTTGCAGATACTTTTTATAGCCGATATCTTTGCCTTTCTTAGCGTATCAATAAAACCAAGGCAAACTTTGTGCACAGTAACTCCAAAGAGATCACTATCATTAGAGTAGCAATGGGGTCTGCACCAATCCTTTCCACAGGTTCGGACAATGAACTTTAAAAGGTATCTGTCACAGATGGCAGCACTCCCCTGCACAGATCATACAGTCGTCATCAAATCATAGAATGGTTTGCGTTGGAAGGGACCTTAACGCTCATCTAGTTCCATCCCCCATGACATGGGCAGGGACACTTTCCACTAGACCAGGTTGCTCAAAGCCCCTTCCAGCCTGGCCTTGAACACTGCCAGGAATGGTGGTACACCAACCATCAGGGAATGATTCACAGCAATCCATTACACTGTTGACCTTAATCTCATGATGCGGGAGCGCACTTCAATACAGGAGCATGGGCTGAAGTGCATGAGACACTGGGAGAAATCCTGAGAGCTGAATTACTTGTCACTGTATAACACCACCTGCCTTCAATCACTTGGACGAGTCAGTTTATCTCATGGAGCTTTCTGCTTTTTCCAGGTTATGCTATGGGCATTAAGGATATTTTGAGGAATTATTTTTTCTGAGCAGGAAAATTCTGTTACTTCCCAGCTTCCCAGGGAATGCACAGCAAAGGGGTGACTGTCTCAGGATAAGTACTATAGCAACTGATGTACACCACAACACAGTTTTGATTTAGTCAGCCTTTACCTAACCTGACCACAAGCTGTCAGATGTTCTTGGCTATCCCAGGGTGTCCGTTAAAGTCAGCGTTTCATGAAAGGCAGGCTGGCTGCCTGAGAAAAGCTGCCAGAAGGAGATCAGTTGCATCCAAACTTCACTTAAATGGCTGCTAATCTTACCAAGAAGCTATTTTGACATACCTTGCTCTGATCCCCACCTTTAGAAGCCAGTTTGCCCATCAAAACCATTACAAAAGGGATCAGAAACTCCTTTGCTTGTGTCCTCTGTACAGCAGACTTCAGCATCCTTTAAGAAAAATCAACCTGCTTTTAGGTGTGCCAGCTCAGGTGCTAGACGTACTCTAGCTGCAAAAGCAGGCTCTTTGTAGGCTATTTTATCTTGCTTTTGAGCAGAAAATGAGCTTCTGCTAGACCTCATGCTGCCACAGCTGAAATGCTTCTAGCTTTAATTGCTTGTTTAAAGTTAGTTTACATGTTTCTACAGTATTACTACTACAATCTACAGGACAGATAAGTCCTTTATCTCTTTCACTCTGATGATAAGCTGAGTTTTTTTCCACATTCCCTGGGATAATTTGCTATAAGAACATATGGAATTGTTGCAGGAGAATTTTGGTGTAAATGACACAACTTGCAAGAATGTTCCATTTAATAGCCTTTATAATGGCTACTTACAAAACACAAACCCCACAATCTTTCCTAAAAAATCCCCAAAAACTATTTTTTCAAGCTTTCTACCACAAACAACCCATCAGTAATCATAACTCTGAAAAAACTATACCCACTAAAATTTCTAACACTGCAACTCCTGAACATATAATAGCACCAGAGTGCCACAACTATCACTGGAGACATATTTTAAGAGACCTCTGGAGAGAGGTAAAGTTGTTTCTGAAAACAAGGTGTGTTATCAAGGCCCACACATATTTTCATAATCACAGGATCACAGAATGGTTTGGTTTGGAAGGGACTTTAAAGCTTATCTAGCTCTATCCCCTGCCACAGACACAAACACCTCTCACTAGACCAGGGTGGGTGCATTCCCCTCCACCGTCCTAGTAGCACGCAGAGTGCTGCACCCTCAAGGCTGGCACGTCCCTCTGTCTGTGACCAGGCTGGCACATCCCTCTGCGTCTTCATGACCAGGCTGGCTCTTCATTGCAGGGCTCGCATCTCCCTCCCTACGCATGTCCCTGCCCCGTGTCGTCTGTCCTCTTCAACCTCGTGTCCCTGCATTGCCAGCTTGCACTGCCAGTGACACATGGATGTGGTGGCCCTGCAGCAGGGAAAGAAGTAGGGGAAACAGCTTGCCCAGGGAGCTGTAGGGCCAGCGGGCAGGGGGACACTGGCTTCTCCCTGGGGTGACAGTGGGGATATGGTGACAAGGGGCACATGGTGACGAGGGGGTCCTTGTCCTTTGCCACAGGTGCTGTGAGTGTGGGGCCTCCCTGTCCCACCAGTACTACGAGAAGGATGGGCGCCTGTACTGTAAGAAGGATTACTGGGTGCACTTCGGGGAGCTCTGCCACGGCTGCTCTGAACAGATCACCAAGGGGCTTGTCATGGTGAGCATCAGTGGGGACATCGAAGGGACAGACACAGAGCCTTGACCCACGGCTCAGCTCCAGGAAGGGGGTGAGGTGGGAAGGGTGTGCAGGTTTAAGGGGACCCTGGGGGGTGTGCCACCATGTTGGGGCTGTGCGATGCAGGGTGGAAGGCTCACAGTGGTGAGGAGATGTCCTTGTAGCTGTCCCCAGCCTGGTGGCATAGCCATCCCCAGCCTGGTGGTACAGCTGTCCCCACCATTCCATGGCTCAGCCTGCCCTTCCCTTGGCATGAGTGCAGCCATGGGTGCTCCTAGTGCTATCCAAGCCCCGGCACCCACACTGGATGCCCCAGATACCTGGAATCCTGGGGCTGATGGTGTCTGCTCTCAGGTGGCCGGGGAGCAAAAGTACCACCCCGAGTGCTTCAGCTGCCTCAACTGCCACACATTCATCGGTGACGGGGACACCTATGCGCTGGTGGAGCGCTCCAAGCTCTACTGGTATGTCCCAGCATGGGAGGGTGGCTTGGGGGACGTATGTTCTCTGGCATCCCCCACCCACCAGCCTCCTCTCGGCCCCACAGTGGGCACTGCTACTACCAGATGGTGGTGACACCGGTCATCGAGCAGATCCTGCCGGATTCGCCGGCTTCGCGCATCCCACACACCGTCACGCTCGTCTCCATCCCTGCCTGCTCTGATGGCAAACGTGGATTCTCCGTCTCCATCGACCAAGGCTGTGGCACCGAGCACCCCCGTACTGTCCGCGTCCGAGAGTGCGTCTGTGTCCCCTCTGCCACTGTCCCCTCCCCAGGGCTGGGGGTATCCCGTGCCCCTTCTGCAGGTGGGATCCACCCTGCAGAGATCTTTTGGGGTTGGAGGGTGAAGGATGGGGCTGGAGTGTCCCCGTTGGCCGGGAGTGGCCAGTGGGGACCATGGTGGCATGTCCCTAGCTGCTGGGCTTGTCCCTAGCTTGCAGGACTGTGCTGGTGTGTCCCTGGCCATCAGGGTGGCTTGGGGGTGATGTGCTAGCATTGCTTCGTCTACAGGGTGACTGTGGGTAGGGGGGCGGCACATCTTGTATGCTTGGGATGGC
>JANHGB010022363.1:9905-55961 GCA_026283785.1 Coracopsis vasa
GGTGTGGATAGCAGTGCGGGCAGGGGGCGCTGCTGCACTCCCTTGCCCCTCTCGCTCGCCGTTGCGCGCATGCTTTCGTGCGGCCGTTGGACTGAGGGGACTGCTCGTCAAAGTCAGGGCAGCATCCCAAACGGGTAACCGCCATTCGTGCCCCTTACTGTCCTGCTTTGGCCTCTTCTGCAGCGATTCTCCACATCCCGCTCCCCCTGCCCAGCTCCTTGAGCCTCTTTCCTTCCTGGTGCCGACGTGTGTGGCCACTTCCCGGCGGGGTTTTAAGGGCTGCTGTCCCTCAGCGTCGCCCTGAGAATCTGTGGTGACTTTGCCTTCAGGTGAAGGTGGTGGCTGAGGTGCATTCACGTGGGGTCAAGATCTGATACCTTGTGTTGGGGAGAGGGTCCCCTGTTGAGGGGGGTACATGGTGAATGGATGATTTTGGGATAGGATGCCAGAGTGGGACTCTTCATCAGGGACTGTAGCGATAGGACAAGGGGTGATGGGTTCAAACTGAAACGGGGAAGGTTCAGGTTAGATATAAGGAAGAAGTTCTTCCCTGTGAGGGTGGTGAGGCCCTGGCACAGGTTGTGCAAAGAAGCTGTGGCTGCCCTATCCCTGACAGTGTTCAAAGCCTGATTGGATGGGGCTTGGAGCAACCCGATCTAGTGTAAGGTGTCCCTGCCCATGGCAGGGGGTTGGAACTGAATGGTCTTTAAGGTCCCTTCCAACCCAAACCAGTCTGTGATTCTGTGATGTGTATGCTTGCTTCACTCTTCTGTGCACGCTAGGTCCATGAGCGGTTGCACTAGCAGGGCTGAAACCTGCAGAGGTCAGTACCCGTGCAGCTGGCCTTCTCAGAACCGGGATTTAGGCAGTTGTTATGCTGACAAAGATGAAATTTGGGGCTAGAAAAATCTATTTCGCATTGTGTGTTTCCCCTTTGTTTGAATGACAAATGAGATATTTTCCCGTGACTGTGCAGCTCCTAACAGGGCAGCACAATGTCTTGCTTCTGTAGCAAGACATCTCTGTCCTGCTCCCAAGTGCTTATTCCTGCTGCTTCCCTTCATCAGCTCTGCAGTTTATTCAGCTCCTTTATGAGTTGGTTTACCCCCTCACCCAGCAGGGAAGGACCACAAAGTAGCAGCTTCTCAGGTGAGATCCTCTGAGAGAGGACTGTGTAGCAGCTGGGATGAGAGCTGTGCTGCTTTTTGGGTGTCAGTGAGCTGTTGATTCATGTAGCTGAATCCATGTAACCATAGTTTTGTGCTGTAGGCCTGCATTTTATTAAAAATCCACTTGTGATGACAGAGGAAGGAGTAAGCACAGCAGGACTGGCACAGGGGCAGGAGGTTCTTTGGTTTTAGGTTGAGAAAATTGTGTTGGTCTCCATGAATTGTCCTTTTTCAGCTTGCTTTCTGTAGAGTGAGGTTACAAGGCAGGGTAGGAACTTCAAACTGCTGCAGCTCTAGCTGTGTGTGTGTTAGAGTAAGAATACCCCATGTGGATTACAGATTGTGTCTTTGCAAGTAATTTCAGGTTTGCTGAATACTTGTATTTATTTTGGAGTGAATGGTCAGAGGAGCAAGCATACTGACTGTACAGAAACATTTTCATAGTATAGAAAACATTTTGAATGGTTCTTTTTCCTCTCCTTCTCCCTGTTTTGCTATTTAAAATTCCCAAAGCAAGCAAGCATTTGCATCAGTGCTTAATATAAAAGAATAAAGGATATTTTATAACTGGACCCCTGTTTCCCTGTTTATTCCAGACCCTGGATTACAATCAATTTGATTATATTTTTCTAGATTTTTATAACAGCAGTTTGCTTGGGAACTTGACTGTGTACAGGTTAGCACCAACATACATAATATTTGCCTTTTAGAGGGTATAGATAAGTTAGTATGGATCTGTGTGTCCATATATTACTTTGATTTACTTTATCTTTCCTTTCTTAGAGTCTCCCCAGATTAATCGTCCCTTCTTTTCTTGGTTTCACTTTTGCACGTAGAGGCACTGTGGTTCTGTTTCATTTGAGGGAAGATAAGAGGTAGTAGTTGGTTTGCTTTAACAGGGAGAAGTTTGGACCCTGCTTTTGCTTGCTGCTGATTGTAATTGTTTATCAGAACAGTGCTTACAGTTGTGAGGCCAGCAGCATAAAAACTGACAAGTCCAAACAGCAGGCTATTTCATACCTTGGCATTGCAGGTTTCGCTGGTGAGTTAAAGTTTGCACTACTACATGTAAGGTTGTGTACAGATTCTAATTATAGGTTCATGGGTGACATTTGCTCTGACTCTTATTTCCAAACTCCTCCAAAGTGATTTTCTCTAAGCTACATTCCTAAAGCAATTAGCACAAAACGGAGGGGGGAGGGGAGAGAGAGGAGGGAGCAAAGAACACAGCTTGCAGCTCTTTGTTTTTAAGCTTGAATGAAAACCTCTCTCCTGGGAATAAAGACCCAAGGCTGAAGGACTCAAAACACTCAGAGGCCTTCTTAAAATCAAGTTTTGCTGTACATAAACCACATTCATTATGTGTCACTGAAGTAATTTAATACTGTTCAGACACTAAAAGTATCCCATAATTATGTTTTACTGTTAATGGTGCAACTCACTATAGCCCTCAGCTAAGTAGTATATTGTTCTGATGATTATTAATAGAAATACCTTGCTCAAGGGCTTGAGTGGAGCTCGAACTTGTGCTTAAGTTGGGATTTTTACCTGGTTTATCTTTCCAAGGTGATTGTTAACCTTTGGCTATCTGGAGTGGTCACTGCAGGGGGAGAAACTGATAGCCGGCTAAAGTTGCCTCATTTGCACAATAATTTGAAAACGATTTCCATTTTTGTCATCCTGTTGTAGAGGTGGGCTTCCTCTCTGATGACTCTACTCACCTTTCCTTGTGCGGTGCTTTGGCAGAGAGCTGAAAAGGCTTTCATATGGTGATTGCTACATTAATTCCTTTAATTTTGGTGTTAATTTGATTTTCAAAAAGCTGTCTGCTTTTGGCAGTACCGCTTTGTTTTGCTGGTGTAAAATGATGTGTGGTGACTGGCAGTTTTCTAGGAGGGAGGGCTAGCTACAGCGAACTGAAATGTGAACAAAAAAGATCATTAGATACATTAAAAAGATCTTACGTTTTTCAAGGTAAATCTCTACATTTAAGTTACTTCCCTCTAGTTAATCCCTAATTTCTAGGGGCCTGATTCTGAGGTTGTGTCAGAACTTGTTTTGCCATTAAAATCAGTGACAGCTGGTGAAAAAACCCTGACCAAAGAAAAGGGAAATGTCTAAGTGTAGCGCATAATGATTGCCATGGGGACTTGCAAGTAGGAATGTGTTAGAACATATTCACAGGCAGGACTGCATGATGTTTTAATTCCTGCTCTTTGTCAGGCCTTGGCAACTGGCAGTGAGTGGTTTACAGTGTTGGCATAACAAAGACAGTTTTTAAACCCAAACCTTTTTATTACCAGCCCTGCCATGTGTTCATATATTGCACTATGTACATTATATGTAATTTATCTTGTATTTATTTATAAGGATTAATAGATGCTTCTCATTTGGAGGTTGTACCGTCAATTTTTGTAGCAAGCTCTTCAGCTGCTGTATGCGTGTCAATGTAGCCTGTTTGTAACCGCTGGATTTATGATACATGCCCCCTGAGCATGGTCCTTGAGTCAGCCTTTTTAGGAGTCTTCTATATAATCCACCTTTTATTTTTCTTCCCTGCTTTGCCTTCTACAGAAATTTCTGAAGTGTGTAGTGGTCTGGGGCTTTTTGTGTTCTTTCTAATGGTCTGTACAGGGAACAGAGAACAAATTATTTCTGTCTTTTTTTCAAGTCTAATAAAATCATGTTTATTACAAGGGAAATGTTGTGCTGCTTGGATTTACTTTTTGTAAGCTCTGTTTAGCAAGAAGCTTGCTTTTCTGGTAACAAGGAAGTTATATATTATTAAAACACAAACACACCTTGTGACCTGCATGAGTGCTTTAAAGAAGTAACTCATATATGTATGTATATATACATAATATATACATGAGTCAGCTGTGTGTGCTCGCAGGCCAGAAAGCTAACCATATACTGGGCTGCATCAAAAGGAGCGTGACCAGAAGGTTGAAGGAGGTGATCCTTCCCCTCTGCTCTCGTGAGACCCCACTTGGAGCACTGTGTGCAATTCTGGTGTCCTCAACATAAGAAGGACATGGAGCTGTTGGAGTAAGTCCAGAGGAGATCACAAGGATGATCAGAGGCTGGAGCATCTCCCATATGAAGACAGGCTAAGAAAATCTGGGCTGTTCAGCCTGGAGAAGAGAAGCTGTGTGGAGACCTCATAGCAGCCTTCCAGTATCTGAAGGGGGCCTACAAGGATGCTGGAGAGGGACTCTTCATCAAGGGACTGTAGTGATAGGAGAAGGGGGGTGATGGGTTCAAACTGAAACGGGGGAAGTTCTTCCCTGTGAGGGTGGTGAGACACTGGTGCAGGTTGCCCAAAGAAGTGGTGAATGCTTGTCCTGGGTTCAGCAGTAGCAGTCATTTTTCTCCTTCTTAGTAGCTGGTACAGTGCTGTGTTTTCAACTTTAGTCTGGGAACAATGGTGATAACACAGAGATGATTTTAGTTGTTGCCTAAGTAATGCTTACTCTGATCAAAGACTTTCTCAGTCTCATGCTCTGCCAGGGAGGAAGGGAAGCCGGGAGGAAGCAGAGACAGGACACCTGACCCAAACTACCCAAAGGGGTATTCCATACCACAGCATGTCATGCCCAATATATAAACTGGGGGGAGTCACCCAGAGGGCCCAGATCACTGCTCAGGTCAGACTGGGTATCAGTCAGCAGGTGGTGAGCAATTGTATTCTCTCCCCTGTTATTTCTCTTATCATTATTATTATTGGTAGTAGCAGTAGTAGTTTTGTATTACACCTTAGTTACTGGACTGTTCATATCTCAACCTCTTTACATTCTTTTGATTCTCCTCCCCATCCCTCTGGGAGTGTAGGAGGAGGAAGAAGAGGCTGCGTGGTTCTGAGTTACAGGCTGATAGAGCACAACAGTGCTCTGTCCCTGGCAATATTCAGGGCCAGGTTGGATAGAGCCTTGGGTGACGTGGTCTAGTGTGAGGCATCCTTGGCCATGGCAAGGGGTTAGAACTAGATGATTAGTCCTTTCCTGATCATTCTATGCTTATATATATATAATATTTAGGAGTGCTGCTTGTCTGTAACTTGCAACATCATTTGGAACAGTGAATCCCATGACTGGTGCTGGCATTCAAAAGCTGCTGTTGGCAATTTGATGGTGAGGGCAGGCTGTTCCCAAGGCGTTCAGAAACAAATTATAAATTAAAAGCCTGCAGTTTGGTACCAACTTGCCTCCAGTGGATCTCTGTGGCTAAAGGGCACTACTAGCTGCCATGAGACATGAGTTCTAGCTTAGTCTTCACCTCATAGTTATTGTGCAACCTAATTTTTCTCATCTTCTTGTATGCTTTGTATTTTTGTATGATGCAAATAATGAATGGCAGATAGTCTCACAGGGGATGCGTGAAGTTTTTCATTTCGGCTAAACCAAGAATGTTTCCTGCTTGAAATAAGACTATTTTGATTTTTCTCAAAGGTTACATCTAACTTCCAGTTGGCAGAATGACAGGAATGGAGACTGAAACGGCGAGAAACAAAGCCGTGGAGGAAGAAAGCACTGAACAGAAGAAAGAGAGAGAGAAAAGGAAGAGGTCAAGGGTTAAACAGGTGCTCGCAGATATAGCGAAACAAGTGGATTTCTGGTTTGGGGATGTCAATCTCCACAAAGACAGGTTTCTCCGAGAGCAAATAGAGAAGTCCAGAGATGGCTGTAAGTTTATATTCACTATATTTCAGTGAACAGATTCTCGACTGTATTGCTGGTGACAGTCACAAGTTATTTTGAGGTTCACATCTGCTCCTGGGGAAAGCAGTAGTTCATGCTGGAAACCAGCAGCAGGATTAGTGGCTTGGGAGGCAAAGCTTGGTACCAGTTTTTAGAAATTGTATTTAGTGTTTCTCTTTCCTGTTCCTTTACTACCAGCCCTAAGTTACAGGCATATGCGAAGGTAAAAATGACTGTTTGGGGTACACTCTTTTTCTCCTTTTTTTTTTTTTTTTTTTTCCTCCAGGTGAGTTTGTGCAATTTTAAGAGTAAACAAACAAACACCCTTGGAGGTGCAGTACTTGACTTGTAGGGTAGATATATTTAAAAACTAAAATGCAATTTGGATTTTTGGTTAGATACAGATACTTCTTGTCATGTTTTCTGCACAAGTTTTTGATGTGAGCAATTGTGTGTTTACATGTAGGGCTACTATGGGTTTCTTTCCTTTAGACAATTTTTGATGTGGCTAATTTGACTTCAAAGTAGGAAAATGAGCTCAGTTCTGAAACTGGCAGTTTCAGAAGAAAGTAATTTTCACTTTTGCTGCAGTGACTAGTATGCTTTTGCTTTAAAAAAACAGTATGTGTGGTAAATACAGTCTATCACGTCTGATTATTCTACTGAGTTCTGCCAGATGGACTAGAGTGCGATACCTCTCTAAAAAGAGGTAGTCCTTCTCCATCAGAACAAACAAACAAAGAAAGAAATTTCCAGACATGTTTACTTATTTTTGTTTTCTTAAGGATTTCATCTTTATTTAAAGCGTGAATCATGAGTCCAGTTGCATTGTGTGTGAAGTGTAGCCTTCAAACTGCTTGCTGTAGTCTACCATTGTATGGAACTTCAAGTCAACTTTAAAAAAGGGCCCTCAGAGCC
The DNA here is from genome assembly GCA_026283785.1 of Coracopsis vasa. NCBI lineage: Eukaryota > Metazoa > Chordata > Aves > Psittaciformes > Psittacidae > Coracopsis > Coracopsis vasa. The sequence goes on from JANHGB010022363.1 coordinate 16,690, forward strand.
ATAAAACTTAGCCTGCATTTTCTAGAGATATTAGAGCTTGGATGTCTTTACATTTTATTTTTTTTTTTTCATTTTATTATTAGTAAGACTAGTACTACATAATTTTCTGTCAACGTTTCAGCAGCATGACTCATTGCAATTGAAATGCAAGCAGGGGCTTCTTTTAAAAGCCCGGGTTAAACACTTAATTGAGTACTTGAAGGAGAGGCATGTTTTCAATGCAAATTGGTTTAGTATTGCAAAGCTACATCAGAAAGGGGGTTTTCTTCCTTTCTTTTTGAAGACAATAGTTATCAGTGGGGAGGTAAAAGAACAAAATCCCTTTGACAAAGGTTGGCACAAAAGAAAATCAAATGATGGGTTTACTTGCAACTGTAATGTTGATGGTGAAAATTTTCTCCAAATCCTCAGCAGCAAGGTTATAGACTGCACTAATGATTTGCAGATTGTTTTTAGTGGTGGAATCTTAATTTCAGATTACCCTGAGTTCATCATTATACCTTATTTTATGTCTAGATGTCGACATATCACTTCTTGTTTCTTTCAACAAAATGAAAAAGTTGACGACTGATGGAAAATTGATAGCTCGAGCAGTTAAAAGTTCATCTGTTGTAGAGGTATTTCATATTTCACTCTTCAACATTTGCTGATGTTGCTGTAATGTAAAGTAGGCAATAGTCTGATGGAAATTATTCATTTCTTGTTCCTTTTAGCTGGATTTAGAAGGAACAAGGATCAGAAGACGCCAACCACTGGGTGAGCAGCCGAAGGATGTGGATAGTCGTACAGTCTATGTGGTAAGGCTGCACTAAACTGTCTTGCTGTTAATTCATGAAGAGTGCAAACCCCACTGTGTGTTGTCTGTGACAATCTAATTGCGTAGTAGCATTTACTGTAGCAAAAGCCAAAAAAACAACATAAAGCGGGCATAGTTTTCCCAGAATTAAAAGGTAGGGTGTTTTTGGGAACATCTTGGATATTGTACAAGAAACCTTTACCAAAAGTAAATATAATAGATAATATAAATACATAAATATAATAGTAAATATAATAACATTTGATTTGTGAGGGAGAGAAATATAGGTGTACTGAACTTGTTAAGGGAAATATAAGTGTACTGAACTTGTTAAGTCTTATAGAGTTGGGTTAATATACAAGTTCAATGTAGTAAATGTTTTCATATTAGAAATGTTCTATGTATTGATGTTCTTGTCAACATGGGTCTGGCCTGGCTGCCATGGTTTGTATGGTGTGTGGAAGGGAAATAAATTAAGTAAAGGCAAGTGAGTGCTGGCAGTGACTGTGTTGAGAAAGGGGTTAGTTTGGTACACCAATTTTTGTACCGGCTTAAATCATTTTAAATGCTGAACAGGGAGCTGCTTCACATGCTAGTGAGAAAAGGTGCATTTCAGTTTAGCCATTACTGCTTCCACCAGGCTTTTCCAGTTAATTTTGTTAGAAGAACAACACTGGTATGTAGAAATATTTACAAATGAGGTTGATGTAATTGAAGCTTTATAGTTAAAACTGTCAGTTTTATCAAACAGGATATAGCTGAGTTTTCAAGATAATCAGGGGCACTTTAGAAAGTGCAATCTGCTTATGAAAACTGTTACTACAAATGCCTCTGGTTTTGTAACACAAGCATCTTCTAGAGGCAGAATGTATCTCAATGAGCTAGTCTTATTTTTAAGAGGCTTTTTTTTTTTTTTTTAATCCTGTGGCTACCTTGATACTGAAACGGTATACTAATTTATATGAAAAAAGCTTGTATTGCTGGAAAATCTCCACATCTCAACATGGTAGTTCAGATGTGTCAGAGTGAAATGGCCATTATAGTATTGTTGAGCCATTTCAGTGGCAGCATGGAAAGAGAGCTGATGATTGAACTGTCACCGACTTAAAATCCTGTGCAATTTTTTTTTTTTAATAGAGTTGAAGCTGGCATGCTTTAAAGAAAAAAAAAAAGCATCCCTGTGCCTCTAAATCCTGTGCCTCTAAAGAAACTTTTTGATGACTAAAGTTAATTTATGGGTATACCTGTAGCTGTTAGCAGCGGAACTAGTAATTTGAAGCAGGCATCATGCTTTCAGTGATGGAGGCACATAATCATGGCCAAAATGCCAGTCCATCCAGATAAAGAGAAGCTGGATTGCTCTGATCATTATGTTCTTTAACAAAAGCCCAGAAAAGGTTATTGGTTCTTTAAATATTATGTGCCACTTATAGTGTCGCCCTAATATGGTTACAGGGCAATATGATTAATATGATTGCTACTTCTGAAATCATTTGTCTGTATCATGGTTGAAGAAGATGCTCTAAATTTAATGAGATATGTAGTCTATGCATAGCATAAGTACATAGCTAAACAGTTTTTTAATTTTAAGCTTTTCTATAAAACCAAAATAGGTAACTGGTGTGTTTGGTAAGTTACTGAATTCCTAGAGATCTTATTTAGAGAATATGTAGCAATTAATTATCTCTCTGACTTTTACCAAAAGGGGTAAGTTTTTTTTGTTTTGTTTTGTTTTTTTTTTTTCCCTCTTTAAAGACTAGCGGAGGAGGAATCTGTTCTTTATAGTGGAGTTACAGAAATGTTAAGCCATGTTAAATGGGTGGTACGTAGCAGTGGGGGGGAGCAGAAGCACAGAGAGTGTTGTAATAAAGTTACAGTTAAAGCCTCCATTGTGAAGGACTGTCTTCAACAGTAGTTTTCTGAATTTATGCAGGAAGCCAAAGCTTCATTTCTGAATAAAGAACTGAGACTTAAACATGTGTTTCTTTAAGGAATAGTAGCTTCATTATTTCAGGTTTTACAGTCTCATTTAATTGGGGGAAGTTTTCATTAAATTTCTCTGAAATAATCTCATGGTTAAAGCTTCAAGCAGCAGGGTTTTCAACTTTATACTATAATGAAATTTTTTTCTCAGGCAGGCAAATTTCATGCAAAAATAGTTTTGTACCTGAGTGTGATAAATAATGTTTTCCTACAAGGAAAACCTTTTAGGGCAGTAACTTGCCATGAAAAAAAAAGTATTGCAATGAAGGATTGCTGAGTCTCCGTTGTTTAGGCATAGATTTGAGTTTAGAGGTATAGAGTTTTCAGTTGGGTCTATTTAGAAATTTGTATGACAGCATTTCTTTTTGATTGGTGAAGGAAAAGTTTAGGAACTGAGACATGATGTCTGCAAGCTGCTAAAATTGTTGCTATATTGAGTTGATAGAAATAAAATCAGACAGTTCTATCATCCAAGGAGCTGACTGAAAGTTTCTGCTGCATCTGATCATGCAGGCTGTTAGTATTAACTACTAAGCTTTAAAATGTCAGCTACTACCAGAAATTTATCAGCTTGAGAGGTGGCTCTTTGCTGACCTACTAGAGTTATCTGTTATATCTGGGATCTGTCACAGGAAAGAGAAACAGCTGAATTAAGCATATATGAATGATTAGAGATGCGTTTTCTGATCACTGGGTTTACTACCTGAATACTGTGACCTCTCAAAAAAAAAAAATTACTGAAATAAAAACTTGTCAACATTGTCACCTCATATTTAAATATATTTTGTTGTGACAACTTCTTAATTAGAAGATGTAAACAATCTGATGCAATGGTAATACGGTAGTGAGAAAATGATGTTTCTTTCCCTTTGTTTTTTTAGGAGCTGCTTCCAAAAAATGTCAATCACAGTTGGATTGAGCGGGTATTTGGGAAGTGTGGTAATGTAGTTTATGTCAGTATACCCCGATATAGAACTAGTGGCGATCCAAAGGGTTTTGCTTTTGTTGAATTTGAAACTAAAGAGCAAGCGGAGAAAGCTATTGAGGTGAGTAGTGGTGCCTCTGATCTGCTCGCATTCTTCCCAGTTGTCACTTTGTGCTATGGATGGAGTAGTTTTTACAAGTCTACCTACTGGATTTTAGAGAAATTCCTAAAATAACATAATTTAAAAACTTAGGAGTTCAGTTCTTGTCTCCTAACCCCAGACCTCAGATCAGTTCCACTCTTTCTTAAAAGCGTAATTCTCTTCATAACCTGGAGACTCAGTGAAGCATAGTGAGTGTTTTTTGGAATAATTTGGTTGACCACTCTTGGTATCTTTTAGGGAAATAAAGATCTCAGTGTAACAGTATAATGGCTATTAAATTTCGTCAGGCAAGCATGCTCATACCTCATATTTTGTACTTATGTGATTTTAAAGTTTAAAAACATTTATGCTTCAATATCACAACAGTAACATACGTAAAGGTATCACACTATTGAACATAAGGAAACTCTGCACTTAAAAAGCAAACCACAGCAACAAGAAAAACCCACAAAAGGCACCACACCACTGAAAGAACATGAGAACATAACTCCCGGTGTAGTCATGAGGGACTGCATCTATCTTGAGTGAATATAGGGCTGCTGGTTGTGACTGGGATAGTCTTAAAAAAAAAAAAAAACAAAAACAAAAAAAAAACAGGAATGGGTTGTGAATTTCATTTTTTTTTTTTTTTTTTTTAAAAAAAGTTTTTGAATAACCCACCAGAAGAAGCGCCTCGGAAACCTGGGATTTTCCCCAAAACAGTAAAGAATAAGCCTGTTCCTGCACTGAATACAAGTAACAGCAGTGTAGTTGGTAAGTGTTACTAAGTTACTGGGGTCAAGAACTGTTTTGTGCCTCACCTCATGAAGAGTTTGAGCTGCTATGTTAACTGCAGTCTAGTCTCATGTTTCTTAAAACTTTGCAAAGTTAAAATACATATTGCTGTTTGTTTGTTGGCCAATGTAGTCTTAAGAGTGAAAGCGTCAAATTAAAATTCAGTAAATTTCTGCCATTTATTTTCCTGCTTTATTAAAAACTTAAATTTCTTTATTCCTCTATGCCAGCTATCATTAGTCATTGTTAGTCTGGCAGAGCAGATTTCAGGCTGTACAACAAATCGTTATGTACACATTGAGCAAAAGATAAATTTGTCTCAGATTGTTCTAAAAATATTTAGTATTGAAGGGACAGATTCAGGCATAAAATTAAACATTAGTGCTGTTCAGATGAGTTTGTGATCATCTGACGTTGCAGTGCAATGTTTGTGATATTCTCTCTGCTGAGAGAACTACAAAACGAGTGGATTCTTGCCTTTCTTTGGACCTCTTGCTATTTGAGCACAGCAGTCTATAGCAGAATGAACTTGTTACAGCGTATTTACAATTCCACTTTACAGGATTCATAATTGCTTAGGAAAAAAGAGGATATTGCTCTGAATCCTGAATGCAAAGTTGCTCATGTTTCCAGATACTATCTACTAAAACTTACAAAGCAGCATTGCAGGCTTATGTTGCAACTTTGATTGGAAATGTTTTTCCTTGTTTCTAATGTAATGCAATTTCCCAGCCTTAGGCATGTTCCCATCTTTTTCATACATGTAATGATGAATCATACATTACATTCCTCACTAGCATCACTCATTCTTTGTTACATCTGTAACTACTGGGGGAGGTGGTGTCAAGAAATGCTTAAAAAATGTTTTAAACTCAGGATGCCCTCTACTGCTTCACATGCATCCTGCCCTTTGAACCAAGTATACAGTATTGAAAATAAATTTATTTTTTTAGATTGGTTGTACAAATCAGCAGTCTTTTAGTTTTTTGGCCTGGAAGGAGGAAGGTATCCCTTCCTAAAGACATATGAATGACATAACAAAATGTGCATTTTTTAAGGAGAAGCAAAGAAGCCTGTCTCCTTTCTTTTTAATTTGCGAGTAAATGCTTCAGGAATCCTGTAGTCAAGCTATCCTTGTGACCCAAAGGCCTTTCTCTCTTTGTGAGACTGAGACACTTATCTGTATGTTTTTTCTCTTTTGCTTAAAATGACTAGGAAGAACTTTAGGACAGCCTTATTGCATCTCTCAGATATCTTAAGAGATATCCCAGACTAGAATGACACGTGAATTGTGATTGTTTGCTTAGGTCAGTTAATATATTTTTTTAATCATTGTCAGTTTTAAATATTGTGGTTTTTAATACAGAAGAGAAGAAAAAGAAGAAGAAAAAGAAATCCAAAATCAAGAAAGAGAGCAATGTGCAGGCTGCTGTAGAGACAAAGGAATCGAACACGAATGCTACAACGGAGCAAGTACCAGAGTCAAAAAGACACAGAACTTCATCAGAGTGTTCAGAAGGGGAGGTGACTGAGACTCACAGGCAGCCCTCAAAGAGAGAGAAAAGAAAATGGAACAGAACAGAAAGCTCCGAGGCACCTTGGGAAAGCAGGCCAGGGAAGAGAAAAAGAACCAGTTCCGGAGGTTGTGAGACCTCAACTCCAAAAGTAAAGAGAACTGTCCAAAAGGATGAAGTTGTTCCTGTAAATGAAGAAACAACAGAAGCTCCAAAAGTCTCCAATGGTAAAGTTTGTTGCATCTCTTTTTAGTATGTTCATAATTTATATGTATCTTTCATGAGTCTAGATAAGGAGAAAAGCTCCAGTTAAACCACATTCTTTGCAATTGTAATTGTATTTGTAATGGCCTTAAATTAACATGATTCTTGCTATGCTAGAGGGTAGCCAGCAAGTGAGGAAAGGGTGGGGGGATGCAAAGGACAAAGCTGGAAAGCAACAAGGAACGTGTTACCTGTATGATATAAATGCGTTAGACTTTTGGAGTCTTGAAAGATTGAGGAAAAGTGTTGGTGAAATATTCAGACACTGAATTTCTGTCTTTGAAATTTAATTGGCAAAAAGTGGTTTTGGTAAAATGGTGATGGCATACTCAAAGCCAGGTTAGGTGGTCCCTGCAGTTAAATTGAAACCATTTAACAAAATGAATCATTCCATGGAGATAAGCTGCAAGCTGCTTACAGAATAGGGAAGAACACTCTGAAGCAGCTAAATCTCATCAGAAGTAAAAGTAGTTCCAAAGTTAATATCAATAGAAAATTGAAAAGTTAAAGTCATCCTAGGCAAATTGTGACAGTAAAAGAATCAAGATTTAAAACTGCAATCCATTAGAGGTTAAACTCAGGTAGTTGACAAGGGGGAATGCAATAGGTAGCAGTCTCCAATTTTTGTGAAAGGAATCAAAGAAGTAGTATTAAACTATTCTTGATAAAGCAAATGCTGTGCCATTTAATGAAATATTCATTTAGGCTGGATTATATAATGCATATATATCCAAGTGTCAGTCAATATTAGTACTAAACATTTTTGTTTTGGGCTTTTTAATGTAGATGTTTCTCCAGAAGATGACAAAGATAAAAAAGACTCATCCCTTTCAAAATCTAAAAGGAAACACAAAAAAAAGCACAAAGAACGACACAAAATGGGTGAAGAAGTCATTCCACTCAGAGTGCTCTCCAAGTAGGTTCCAAACAGTACAAAGTGACTAGCTTACCATACCTGGTGAACGAGAGGCCTTTATTGTTCCATTTTCCATGGTTTTACTGAACTTAACTGATACTGGCAAATGGCTTTAGTGGTGATCTGGTGTCTGACTTGGAGGGGAATTTAAGCCACCCGCCTTGCTGGGTGAGGACATCTTGTTTATTCACAAATGATGTAATGGAAGTCATAGTGTTTACTTACATACGCTTTGTACTGCTCTCTTTCTCAGGCATTTGAATAGTGAGCTTTCATTGCAAGTGTTTACCTGGAATATGCACGTTTGTTGTATGTATGAATTGTCAACTACAGAAAACTATTGAATGCTTTATTATTGAATTTTTATTAATTTAACCAGCAAATATATGGTGATTTCACAGCATTTCAGACCACTTAAATCTTTTGCATGTCTGACAGTCCATCACCATTGCTAAAGTGCAATTCCAATTTTTACACAACAGAGTTGCATATTAGCAACAGTATTAGACTGTAGCTGGGAAAAAAAAAATACCAGAAGTCCAACATCAATTCCTCAGTAGTTTACATGGATCAAGTCGTGCCAGTCCTCGTGCTTGTAACTCTTGGGCTCTTTGGAGTCACCACAACTAAAACATGGAAGCACTTACTTTTTAGGCATCCAGCAAGAACCTCCATGTTAAAGTCGAGGGGGTCCTTGCAATCTTGTGCTATATATCGATGCAAAATCATGCTTTATGCCTTTTTTTATGCCTTATTGCTTAACAGAGCAACAACATGTGCAGTGCAAATACAGCTTCTGTTTCAATATCTGGTTAGACACATTTTCTAGGAAGAGGGAAGTGTTTTCAGCTGAGAAAACAGGATTCACCATCACTAAAACATGGAAGCACTTACTACTCAGGAGCAAAGCAAGTACATCCACATTTAAGTAGTGGGGGTCCTTCAGGAGAAAGACTGAATAGCAACTTAGAAATAAAAGTTATGATGCAATAATAAAACATACACGTTTATTATGGCAAGTACACTTTAAGCTGTATCTAATTTCAAGAACATTAGGATCCACCGCCACTGAAACATGGAAGCACTTACTTTTTTAGGCAGCAGGTACCTCCATGTTAAAGCGAAGGGAGTCCTTTAAAATTAAACAAAAAAAAAATCTGAAACATACAGACCCCTGGAGCACTTAAATCTTTCAGTTCTTGGGCCAAAATTCGTCCCTTTTTTTTCCTGGTTAAAATCTTGCAGTTTAAGTGAAGACAATATCCTCGATGGTGGTTCAGGATTCACCTCTACTAAAACATGGAAGCACTTACTTTTTTCAAGTCACAGAAAGCACCTCCATGTTAAAGTAAAAGGGGTCCACAAAAAAAAAAAGCCAAAACCAAGTAAAACACCAAAGCCAAAAAACTATGTAATTATCAACGATGCTGGTCCTCTTCCACCAAGATCCTGAGGCTACTGTCAAAGAAAGTTTTAAGTTTAGTTAACTATAGCAGAGGAGGTTAAAATTAAAAAAAAAAGTTTTAAAAGAGCACAGGCATAGCTGATACTTGCCTGACAATCCCGTGGTCTTCTCTATCTTCAAGTCTACAGCAAGTACCTCCTTGAGCTTGTATTTATACCATACCTTGCTATGGAATGGTGTTGCCTTTTTATCTCCAAGAATCATTACGTGGGTCTCTTGTTATTTTAATGCCTTTGCTCTATTGAGAATGTATGATCCTGGGTGAGTCTGGATGCTTTTTTTGAAGTATACAGTTGTCAATGTTAACAGCTAAAACCATTACCGCAAGATATTCTCCTGTTTAAAAATCCTCTATCAGCTTGTTTGATAGCACAGATTAAGGTAACAATGAGTCGTTCTCACAGTGGCACTGCAGGCATTGTGTTTCTGGGGAGCAAAGCTCTAGCTGTTTGCAGAAACATCTCCATGCTAAATGTATGTAAATGTATAAATTGCTTCCATGTGGTGGTATTTTTTAACCAAAATGCATTTGAATGGTAAGGAATGTTCTTATCTCAGTAGGGTTTATTTTATTTTATTTTATTTTGTTTGGTGGTTTTTTTGGTTGTTTTTTTTTTAGTTTAACCAGTTGTTGGTTTTCCTTCAATGATTTTTCTAGAAAATAAAGGACTTATTCTTAATATAGTAACACAGTAATGGGTTCACTGAACTAATTCAGTGAGTTCAGAGTTCACTGTCTCTGAATTAACTCTGAATTTAATGCCTAGCGCCAGTAGAAAACACACTTTACCAGACTGTTGTGTATGCTTTCTGAATATGTAAACCAAATTTGGGAGTCTCTGAATGACAGGCTGATCTTGTTAGAACTTGCCTGGAATAGTAAAAGCTAAAGCAAAATAATAAGGCAGATAGTGATGAGGTTTAATTTGACCTAAGCACAGGGAAGCCTCTGATGGTAAGAAGGACCTGCACTGCTCACCAAGTTTAGCTTAAGCTGTGTATAAACTCTGTTGTCTTAGGCTGTCATCGAGCTTTAAACGTTTTCTTCTTTACAACTGACATCCTATGCCTCTGTTGCCACTTACAGGACAGAATGGATGGATTTGAAGCAAGAATATTTGGCCCTTCAAAAAGCCAGCATGGCCTCGTTAAAGAAAACAATGTCTCAAATCAAACCTGAGCCTGTGGGAGAGATGGAAACGGAATCTTGTCCCCAGAAAAGGCCCCAGTCTGAAAATGGCAAATGTAATCCTGTTTGTGATGGTTTTTGTCTTGTTTTCTTCATCATTCTAGTACACAAACAGGAGGGATTAAGTCACAGGTCCCCTAGAAACACTGCAATATGATTGTATTTTCTGTAATACTGGTGCTTTCTCTGAATGTCAGATATAATTAACAGCAAGCCCCCCTCGTGTACATAGATTTGGAACTGAGGAATAGTGTAAAAAAAGACTAAACAAGTAATTTCAGCATATTCCAGTAGCACTTCTTAAGTGTATGGATCTTTTTATGTATGGTGATGTAACTTAGGCTTGACTATACCTGCAGCAATTTAGAAAACAATTTAAGTAAGGTATTCAAAAAATGGTTTGCAGTTGGATTTTATCAGCATTATGTTTGAAAGTAGCTTTGTAATTATGTCCTTGTAGTTCGATTTCTGCATTTTTCAGCAAGTGAGGCTTGTTCTTTTTTGCTCTGGATCGTCTGTACTTTAACATTCCAATGCCAGTGTGCTCATTTTTAATCATTCTAGAACTGAGCGTTCAACTAGTAACTGTAATCAGTAGAATATAAAATATTCTTATAAGACGACCCTGTAGGCTGTAAAAACTTCTCTAAAATTCTTTTTTAGGAGCTATTTTTTCCTTCTCTCTCTCCTCACCCCGCTTTTTGCATTGGCTTTAACTTATGAACAGTCTTGATCCTAGCCGAAGAAAAAACCAACCAGCAGTTAATCTGCAGTTATGAAACTTGTGTCCATCACATTGCTTATGTGCTTTCATATGATCTTGTCAGAATAATACATTAAAAAAATTCCTTTCTTTTTTCCCTTCCCTCCCCCCCCCCCCCCCATTTTTAAATGGAGTAGCTGCCAGTGAAGACTCTGCCCCTCCTGCCAAGGCCAGCACAATGGGACCTCAGTTCCTGAGTGGAGTAATTGTGAAGATCATTAGCACTGAGCCCCTGCCCGGCAGGAAGCAGATCAAGGTAATGCTTTTGTAACCTCAGGGTAGCTGTTAGCCTTTCCTTTTACAGTGTCTCCCAAATGCTTGAATATGGAATACCATACAAGTCTGACTGTTTTGGTTTTTGTTTCCTATTTGTTTGGCCAGAAGCTGTGTACAGATTCTTCTCTAGTACCTGTTAATGGCAGATTTTACAAAGGTAAAATGGGGTAGAGAGGATGTTTCAAAGCAAATTAGCCTGCTTCAAGCAATGTCAAGTTTAAAATGAAAATACTGGGAAGACATAATGCTCTAGAGGATGAGTAATTCTTTAACGTTTAAAAATTGGAGCTGAAGACAAAATGGGCACAGTGTTCTGTATTGGTCATTGTGCCAGTCGTTCTGGCACAATTCAGGTCAATAAATTTGTAACAATATATCAGCGTTTTTACCATTAACAGGAATTTGGGAGCAAGAAAACAGTCTCTGTGTGAGAAAACTTTTGTCTTTCTTAGTAAGGAATTGAGTAAGAGTGACAGCAGTAGATCTAGGCCAGTAATTCATTCACCCATTTCTATAATTTTTTTTTCCCCTATGGCAAGTGCTCTCTGATGTGTCTTATCAAACTACCTGTATTTATGACTGATTAGTCAACCTGAAGTCACTGGCTGCTTGCAAGTGAAGTTTAGTGTGTGCATAAACCTAAGCAACATGAGAGAAATTACCATGAAAGCAAACTGATGACAAGGGTTCAATATCATCAGTCTTGTCTGCCCAGGTATATTTGTAGGCAGCTGTCTTGAGTGCTGGAGACGCTGAAAGAACAGTAGTTGTCACTGTGAGGTTTGAGGGCCCCTTTGACATAAGGTATATACCTTACTGGGTGAAGTTGGTGTCACAACTTAACATACTGTGATCAAGAGGTAAGCTTACTCCTCCACAATAGCTGAAAACAAACCTGGTTTGGTATTTCCAGTTACTCCTTTGGCTTAGTATTAGGCAAGTGTTTCAGGGAAAAGTAATGCTTTATGAAAGAAAAGGCGAGGGGTGGGGAAATCAGATTGGGATGGCACTTGCTGTTATTAATCATGTCTTTGGTTTCCATATTAAGTAGATAGGCAGAATATTTCCCACAATTTTCACAACCTAAATAAGGCCAGGTTTTTGGAGAGACACATAATGGCAGGATACAACTGTAGGAGGAAGAAATAATATTTAGGGTGCACCAGCTCTTTTATTGGGTCAGCAGTGGAAGCTGCAGACTGTATTCGATGCTTACTGCATTTGTCTTTCCATACTGGTTGCTTTTATGCAAGACATAACTTTGACAAAAACTTGCTTTGCCTGTCTTTGTGGACTCTTTGAGCTCCAGCAAACACTGCCACAAAGCAATGAATCCAGGGGGTTTTCCTTACTAAAATTGCAGAATTGATCTGTTTCTTACTGTGGTAGACAGGCTTTATTGCTTCCATGCATATGAATGGTCTTTGCAGAGTAGTTCTAGTGTTATTTTGATGTTTTAATTTTTTACTTCACTACTTCCATATCTTGCTATTAAGGTATGTCTCTGCCTCATGCATTTGCCAACTCCAGCAAGCTGTTTGAGTCTTTGTAGTTTTCCATTAAAGCATGACTTTGGGATACCAGAATTTAAAGTGGGAAGTGTCTTTGGTTGCCTCTCCAAATGGCACTGAATTTTTGTTTTGTTTCAAGGCTGCCCTTGGTAGTGAAGGGTTAAAAGTAGTGTGTAATTCATGAATTGAAGCATCTTACTTGAGCTGCCTGCTGTGAGCAAAATTGACCTGGTATGTGTAGTGGTGCTTAATTTTCCTAGCAGCAGGTATTACGAGTGAAGTACTTCATCTGAAAAAGCATGTGTGATTCTTCTTCCTTCAGCTTTCATCCAGAGGTCACTTCATAGAGATAGGAAGGTCTGGTTTACTACTATTCAGTTCTCAAATCATCTGCAATGAATGAGCTTGCTTTTCATATAGTTCATGCGTACGATGAAGGTAGATATTTTTCTCTTGGACCAACATATATCAGTGTTACAGTACACAAATAATTTTTCTCTTAAAAAAAAATAAAGTCCCTACATATAAAGTATTGAAATAAATGGATAATTACTGATGTTCCTTTAGTAAGATTACACATATGCAAAAAAAAAAAATCAGATCAAAACAGAAAAGCAAAAAAAAAAACAACCCAAAAACCCTCCAAAAAACATCTTCAGAAATTCCTGCTTTAAGTTGCTGTTGGAGGGCAGGATGAGAGATAAATGGATGTTGTAGGCTCATAAATCACAAGTAATAACCATCTTAGGAAAATACATGAAATCAAAACTATTTGAAAAGAGGTTCATTGACTAAATGGAAAAGTGTAATTACTGCCTTTTACTTCATCATCTTTCTGAAAATGTCAATGACCTACAAATTGAATACCCAAAAAGTCACTCTTTTTGGATTAGTTTTATGAAGCCTGTTCTCTCCTGTGCTTGGATAGGATGCTTTGGCAGCACTGGCTGATGTTGCTTATGTTGACATGCTGGAGGGAGACACAGAATGTCACGTCCGTTTTAAAACTCCTGCGGATGCACAGGTTATCATGAAGTCATACAAAGAAATACAGATCAAAAACAACTGGAAATTTGAAGTTCTCACTGGTAAGAATTATATATTTATTTTTTTTTTTTTTTAGTGGTACTACAGGACACAACTTAAGTATGGTAAGAAGTATTCCATGGTAGTTCTGTGGATATACTGAGATGACACGGTCAGGGCAAAGGGCATTTTTTTTTCCTGTGAGTCTTCCCATTTTGCAGTTATAGTGAAATTGGTTAAAGGGTATGGGGGTTTTATGCCACCGTCCAGAGCAAAATAAGGAATGTTTTTCTTGCCTTTAGCACTTAGTTCTGTTCTTTTGATACTGATTTATTTACATCAATTTTAGTGGCAGTGTACTATCAAACTTAATTCCTATTTCAGCTTTATGAATATAACATTCTGACATTGCTAAACAACTTTAAATGAAGATTTTCTTGAACATACTGACCTTCTAGGTGAAATAACAGGACAAGGATTTAAGAGTATGGATACACTTAGAGTGGTTTTAGCACTTGCCTTCTAATTAATTTGTATTTTTTTTTTTTTTTTTTTTCTTTCCCCTCAGGAAGTTGAATAACTTTTGTCAGAAGAATGCCTTTTTTAAATTATATTTAAAAAAAAAAAGGTTACTGACTTACTTTGGAAATTCAGACGAGTGCATGTTGGTTTTTTTTCCTAAAATTGATGTAGGACTAGTCTTCCTAGTCTAGATAAATCTCTTTCTGGAAGTGAGGAGTAGAATAAGGGGGAAGGAGGGAGGCGTTTCAAACTGTATTACTGTATTCATATAACTTCTGCATTTTAGATATGCACTAAAAAGCCTAAATGCTTAAAAAAAACCCCAACACACACACACACAAAAAAACACAACAAGAAAACCCCAACAGGTAAAGCAGTCTAGATGAAATTTTCTCATCTGTGTTTTTAAATATTTTACCCCACTCTTGCACAGATCCTTGCATAGGGCCCAAACTCCACCCATTCAGTAATATAAATCCCTGTAATTGTCACTTAAGGACTGCAGAAGGAAGAGCTGTAATGGAGGCATTAACCTTAATGAGAATATCAAAGTTACTCACTGAATGTTGCTAATGTCATTTTGAAAAACGTTTGTGTCCATTGTTCTGTGCTCCAGAGATTCAGGAACAACTTGAAATACGTTATTTTACAGTTGCATGCTCTGTGTATTTGTCTCTGGTTTTGTAACCTTGTCTGAAAGTGTTGCAGTAGATTAGGAGTAAGTACTACCTTGTAGGAGCCTTCCATTCATAGTTTTAGGGGTTTTTGTTTTGGTTTTTTTAAAATGGTTCATTGAAATGAGAAGGGAAAGACTTCTGAGGAATGCAGAAAGGACTCACAGTAAGCATTTCAGCTTTTCTTGGTGGCATGAGGTGAGAGTAAGGAAAGAATCTTTAATGCTCCCTGCTGGAGGGACTAAAGCTTTCTTAGTAATATTTCACTTTTTAGGACTTGAGTAAACATCTTCAGTTTTTCACCTGACAAGATAGTAAAAAGCAGCTATGGTGACGTGTAGATGTTATTGTGATTGAATATATACATAATGCTGTTAAAATGTGTGCTAATTTGTTCTCGAAATTGTTAATTTCACCACTTTTCTGTGAATCTTTTCCAAGATCACTTAGGAAATTTCCTGCAACTGAAGATTTCCCACGAAACCATACAACATCACAAAATTCTCCTACAGCAGAAACCATAGGAAACAGTGGCAGACCACTTCTTACTGCAACACAGCTGCTGAGAAAAGCTGCATAATTACTGCCCTTCCATGTTCAAATATTCCTAGTTGCCCATGAAGTCCCCAGAGCTTGCTTCTAACAGTGGTTTTGGTGAAACAAAATTATTTCAGGCATTCCTGCAGTAATTCTTTTTCCCCCTGTTTGATAGATGTTCAGAATTCATCAGAGATTGAGTACATCAGTGAATCAAGGGGCCTGTTAGTGCTGTGGTGAAACTTTAGACAAAACTGAGCTCCTTCTGCTAACTACATGTAGAGAGTCATGTTAGCATATTCCCTGAGTTGGTTTTCTTCAGTTTGTAAAACTACTTGTTTAGGAAAACTTGCCTCTTTTGGACAAAATTTTGATTCTGTTCACATTGGTGTGTGGTGGTCAGATGTTGCAATGCTGTGTGACTTCTGATTCTGAAATTTAAGACTGATAGGGAAATACTTGTCGAGTTTCCCTAACAGGTATTTTCATATGTATTTATTCACTTTAGGAAACATTCATTCTCATCACAGCTGAAAATACTGGATCCATTGGTATTGAATACTTTTGTTAATGTGATGTAATGTTGATTTATTTTTCAAGGTGATCACGAACAACGTTACTGGCAGAAGATTCTAGTGGACAGGCAAGCTAAACTTAACCAGCCTCGAGAAAAGAAGCGGGGTACTGAGAAGGTAATCTGCAAGACAGTTTATTTTTCTTGTACAGCCATGGTTGAAATTGTGAGTCTTGTTTCTATGTAGATAAGCATTTCTTGGTACTTAAAGCTTTGGTGCTGTCTTTAATCCAGTTAAATGACTTCCTACTGATTTTGCTGCAGGATTTTAACAGCCATAGAGTAGAGAATACGTGACTGTCCTGGTCCAGTTGCCAAATGCAAGGCTTGTCTGTATAGAGACAACCAGAGCAAGTTCAGTCTGTGACTAAAGGCATAATTTGTAAGATGGATTTCCTCTAAAATTCTGTCTGGTGGGCTTATAACAAAGTTAATTAGTCCTGATTTGCTTTAGTGTAATAAGGTCTAGTGATATAGTCTTAACTCTCAGGTATGATAAAGAAAGTTGTTTTCTTAAGAAGTAATCTCTTCCAATTTACACAAATATTTTAGTGTACTGTTCTGTGCCATTCTGAACAGTAGTGTTTTCCTACTGCAGTCGAGGAGTCTATATCCCACTGTATCTGTTCTGGTCCAGCAAATCCAAATGCTGCTGTGAGCGTCCATAGCTGAGCAGCTTCCAGACCATAACTAGTGACATTTAAATCCAGCCTTGACCTTGATGTGCCTGGCAGGCCGCAGTATGGAGGGTGTGTTGCAATGAACTTGCAATCTGCTGTCTCCACTTCTGCCCCTGAGAATCCTTTCAGGCATGAAGGGCTCTTGATTAAGCCTAAGCGATTGATCCCTTAGCTGACAGAGAGGAGCCAAAGAGTATTTTGCAGACACTTTATTGCTAGGTTTACTTCACACAACTTGTAGATAAGGCTTCTGGTTGGATTTGAGCGTAGTCTTTATGCTGGAGCTTGCAAAACTTCAGAATCATCTGACCTTATTATTGGCTGGTGACTTTGGAGGCTTTTTGTTTTCTAGGTGCTCCATTGATGCAAACAATTAAAAATCCCTTGTTGCTCTATATATAATTGAAAAGAAATACTACATTGACCTAAAAGAGCAGCAGTTGTGCAGGTCAAAACCTTGTATTGTACAAGGCATATTTTGTGTGTATTACCTTTTTGGTTTAAACATTCTTTTAGAGATCTCATAGATAAATGAGTCTTGTTCTTTTCAAGGCGTGAATAAAGATTTTCCCCATGTGACTGATTTAATTTTCTTAAAGACATAAAAATGGTGTTTACTCTAGCCATTCTTTAATATGAGCAGTAAGTGATGTGAAATGTGCAGCTTCAGAGCCTTTTACTGAGTGTGCCAGGTTTTTTGTGACTTCTTTTTATAATTATTTTATAATTATTTTTATAATTATTTTCTTTTTTAATGAACTTCTACTTTTTTGAACAAAAGTGCAATTGGACTGTAAGTGCCTTGCTCTCAAGTTTCTGTTCTTCATCTTCTGAAGATTTGGTATTTGTTGACCAAACTGGTGTAAATTTGCCGGTAACATACCTCATCGAGGCTTGCAAATATCAACTGTTTCAGCTCTGCTCAACCATAGTAGTGAGGGTGCAAAGGAGGTGTTAATTTCAAAGCTTAGTGATTACTATTTAAATGCTAACACTGTTAAGTAAAACATCCAGAAAAGAATGGCTCACTATAGTCACTGACTCTTAACGCTTTACTTACTTTTTGGCAATCTGTATGCCAGAAATACAGACTGAGAATAAGAAAAAGTGTTTCTTTCTGTTCACAAATTTTATTATCTTTTAATCGTTTATTTAATTTTAATCTTTTATTTGAAAATTCTCCCAAAAGTACTCACAAGTTGACATATTTTGAAGGTCACAATAAAAGGAAGGAAAAAGTAATGATTCATAAACACATACATCTGTGTATGCCATTAGTGAATCTTTCTTGCAAAGATTCTGCTTTAAAATCCCTTACAAGATCTCTCTTTGAGGGTGAGCATTTGGCTATTGTCTGATTTATACTTACAATAAAGGCTGCACTTTATACTTTGATTCAGTTAGTGTGGTTTAATTTGGGCCTAAAAGATATATCATAAGCTATCATGACAGAGTAAGGGTTACTGATCATTTCAACAGAGGGTTTCTGGTGTTACGCCTTACCCCCATAATAAAAAGTGGTATAGATTTTACTTTCTCTGGCATAGTTCTTGTGATAAACTAAATGTCCAAAAGAGATCAGACATCCCGGGGTTCCCCAGAACTTGTGACTAGTGCCTAGCCATTCTCTGCAGTTAAAAAGGTGTTCAGTGTCAGGCTTTTCTCCCAGGCCTGCATCGCTCATCATCATCTCTATGCTCCTTTCTCTTGTCCCTTCTGAATGCATGTTCTCTTTAGTCAGTTATTCAACTGTGAGATAAAACAATTGTAGTGATTCAGTGATACAGATAAAAAACCTTCTTGCCAGAACGATTCCTTCAGGGCAGTGCCAGTTTTATGCAGAGCTCAAGCAGTTTATCAGTCTGTAGCCTTAAACTCTCCAGACTGAAGTCTCCTGTGCACAAAGCAAAGGCCTGAGTGGCCATAAGCGTTCTACTTGGGTGCTTGTCCGCTGGGGGAGGTGCCAGTTTACACCTTGGAATACCCTCTTACCAGAAGGAAAGGAGGAAGTTTAAGAGGGTGGGAGTGGTAGTAGGAGTGAAAGGCATTTGATGGGCAAGTGAGAATTGGGTGTTTGTGAAGGGTGGAATAATTTGCAGAATATATGAGAAAGGAGGATAGTGGGAATGCCTAGGCACAGCCCGTCCTATTCTCTTCTGATCATGCCTGGGGCTCTGGAACTGTGTCCTTTCAAGATGGACCAGTTCTCAGTCTGTGCTAAGGGGAGGTAGGAGGAGGGGGGAGAGAGGCACAGATAAGCCCCTGTCACTGGTTCTCTGAAGTTGGTATCTGTGGAAGGGCTGGGTACCTGTCTGGATACCTGAATAATGGTGTGCTTAGAAATAGGTGCTGATACTGAATTGATGATCTCAAAATGGGAATCCTTAAGGCCTCTTCAAATTTTGAGGTGTAGGTATAGAAACGCTCAATGATACAAACTGGCCAGTTCACATCCCAGAGCCTTCCTTCCAGTGTTTCTGATTCTGCATCGCATATGTTGAACGAGTGAGCCAGTTTACTCCTCACTTCTATTTAGAGTTTAACTCTTAATCCATTTCTCAGATACCAGAGAGTGAAAGTAGCTCCTAGTTACATATTTACATCAGCTTTGCCTCTGGAGAATGGTTGAGAAAGTCCTCTACCAGAACTTACTGTTTGATGCTGTTGAGAACATGTTAAGGATTGCGAATCAAGTTACATGCTGGGGGCCCAGAGAGACATACCAGTAAAATTGTGGGAGTGTAACTGTATTTATTACAGCACAGCAAACCACATCCATGCAGCATGTATGTAGAGTGTCATTCCTGACTACCAGGTTCAATGCAGCAGCACACCTTGCACTCCTGTGCTGTGTACAAGATGCAGTGTCTGCATTTATCATGGATAAATAGTAAATAATTTGATTCATAGGTGAAAACTTTTCAGATGTAGCCAACTTTACTGGACTGCCTGGTGAGCAGGTGCCCTTTTACCTCAGCACCAGCTAATATGTTTTAGTAGACTCCCTCAGATAAGTTAACGTGGATTTATGCTGGTGCCTTATGCATGTGCCTAAATTCACAGGAGTTTCCTGCTTTCTCACGTTTATTCAGGTGAGGCAGCCTGTGTTGTGTTTCAGGTTTTTCTCATCTTATTCATGTAACAGTTACTTCATGAGCTCTTGCTTATGGTTGAGGAATCTTAATGGGGCATCACAGTAACAAAGCTTGTACCTTTGCATTATTAGGATGACTTTGTTGCAATACTGTGGTTAAATCTGTAAGTGTTCTGGTATGGATGCTTTAAAAATAAGAATGCTTTTAACGTTCTCAGAGTTTTTGTTTCGTGCCTGAGGACACACAGAATAACTTTTTCTTATGAAGTTGGGTAAATTCAGTAATAACATATTCATGGTTATAAGATAAAATTATAACAATGTAATTTTCCTCTAACCTTTTCTACAATGTTTTTTCTGTTTGCAGTTAATTGCTAAAGCTGAAAGAATGAGACTTGAAAAGACTCAACAAACAAGTAAACATATTCGCTTCACTGAAAATAACTGACCAAGACTTATTTAAAAAACCCAAACTCCACAAGCCCCACTGCTTACAGCAGCTAAACCTTTTCTAAAGAGGCATAAAATCCTGATCTGTTCAATTCATAATTCTGCAGGCTGCAAGCATGAGGATTATTCTGAATCCCGTTTGGAAGTAGGCTGAATGTTTACTGCTTCTGAGCCTGTAGGTAAAGCTTTCTGGGGGAAAAAAAATGTGTTATGAGATGTTGCTTTAGTTTGCTTCTGGTTTTGGTTTTGGGGTTTTTTGGGTTTTATGCTTTTTTTGTTTGTTTGCTTTTTTGTTGTATGTTGAAGTTTTATGCACTAGGTTATGAAATAAAATGCTTGAGAAATTTCCTGTTGTGTATCTCTAATTCTGCACTCTGCTTTATAACACTATAAGTAATAAACCTGGTTAATACCAAATATAAACCTCCCTAGGGTCTCTGGTTAGTCCATCACACTGTTGAGAATTACAGTAGAATGATTATATAACCTTTCATGTATTTTTCAGTGGCTAGGACTATCAGAAAATCTGTCATTGAGAGGTCTGGAAGAAAGTCTACTTGCGTGAAGTGCACACTAAAATGTAGATTTTTCTTCTTAGAAGAATCTTCGGGGGAGGAAATAAGAAACCTTTGGTTTGTTACGTCTGGTAACTGTAGCTCCAGAAGTAATTCTGACTTACAGATAAGTGCTGAAGTTGTGTAGTATACAAGTTATGCTGGTGATCTCAATGTGCCTTGAAGTATTTTGCTGTAGACTGGCAGTATTTGAAAAACAAAAAGCCAAATAAAAAAACCTTAAAGATAGAATAATAGCAAAGGTTAAACTTAATGTATAAGTGTGCTGTTAGAGATCTCTCCATTAATGTAAAGATAATTTCACATGTTTATTTGTGAGATTGTCTTAGTGTATTTTATTGCAGGGCAAATGAGATGCTAACACATTGGTTTATGAAAGTGTGAAACTTCCTTATAAATAGAAAGATGAGCAAGTTATTTGGAAACCTAGAAGTACATTCCTAAAATACCATCAGAGGCTCTTGAAGGAAACTCACATGACACTGTAGGTGGTTTTGCAGCTATAGCTTTTGCTGGTAAGGTAGGCTGACATTTTTTAATTCTTTGCTATCAAATTACTGCAGCAGTGGAGGTATTTTAATGATGTGTGTTATAATAAAGTTTGGTGACCGTGGTGTATTTTTGCTAAGAATCTGCACTATTTCTCCTGAATTCTTGAAAGCAGTGTGGATATAATAGGTACAGTGGTTTTGAAGTTGGGGAGAACAGGAGGCAAAGGAGGAAAAAAAATGGGAAAAACTATATTTCAAGAGATGATACCAAAGCATATGAATTGTAATGAAACTATCCAAGCTGTAAATAATGTGGAGAAGCAGCACAATGAGAATGGAGGAGTGTTCATGGAGCACCATTTATGTGCTGGTACTTGTGATTTAGCAAATGCTGGGCACTGTTTACTTGGATGATCCGTAAGCTCAGATAGCACCAAATCTCCCACAAGACTGGGATCAGGATCCGAGCCACCATCAGACAGCAGACAGCATCCCTCTCCTGGGGTGGTGATGGAGGAATGGAGAGGATTAGCAGAAGTCAATGGGGAGGGTATAGTGGTGATCACAATAAAGATAGCAGAAATGCGGAGGGGAAAAGTGCAAGATAAGAGACAAAGTTTCAGGGTGGAGGGGAAGAGCTTGCTAATGGTTCTTGGAAACTGCATATGGACAATTCCCCCCAGGGGGCTGTGGAAGGAAGGCTGGGTATTGAACCCTGTGCCAGGCCCTCCTGTGTCCTGAATGCACTTAAGCAGCATTCAGATGCTTAGTCCAATTGCAGGATTTTCATTATTACTATTTAATATTCAACTTTTCTTCTTACACTATTTTGGTAAGATAATTGATGAACCATTGGAGAGAACTGATATATCTAGCTAGGAAAAGGATTTGGTCAGTGAATGTCTCCTGGGCATCCTGCCTGAAAGACAGGAGATTATTCTATTTTCTACTTCTGTGATGGATAGAGAAAAAAACCCCAACAGCCTATTCGGGATGAAATGCTTTGGATTTCTCTGCTGAAGTTCATTTAAGTCAAATTTCATCCATGTTGTAAATAATTCAGATCATGAGTGATTCAGGCTTTTTATATTTTGTGGAGAGTGGAACAGAATTGCAAAAGCATAAGTTGTGGAGTTTTGCTCTTCTGTTAGTAATTCCTGACTTGAACACACAGCAAGAGAAGCCACCCTTCTGTTCCTTTCCATATTTATATAGGTTAAGTCTTTACAATTAAACATCACTTTTTTTTTTCTCTCCATTTCCAAACCAGTGCAGAAATTGGCTTCAGGAGGAAAGGGTGGTGTAACTCTCTAAAGAAGTTAATAATAGTATTTTTGCCACTTAATTCAGAGGTCATGTATGGAGGGCATGGTCTGTGTCCTCTTACAAAGTGAGCTTCGATTCTTAAGTATGCCAGAATGGTTTAGGGGTTTTTTTGGTTTGTTTGGTTTGGTTTTGTTTTTTGTGTTTTTCCCTTTTTTTTTGCTTGTTTTTAAGTACACAAGACGGTTAATATCTGTTAGCCCTCACCTTCAACATATGCTAAGAAGAGGAGTCCATCTGTTGAGTTTTACCATCCCTAAAGGTACTCTAGGGCTGTGCCAATGGAGGGTGATGTCTTTAGTGAAGTCTGGCACACCTCTACTGGCAGTGGTTCAGTTTGTTGCTTACATTTAAATTTTCTGTCTTGTTTTTCTTTCGGTTTATCCATTCCTAGGAACTTCCAACAGTGACTTTATACCCTTTTCAATTCCACACCCATCCTCTTCCCAGGAAATACCACATCTTACTTAAAATTCAGGATGAGAACTTAAAATTATAGGAATTCATAACCTTGGACTGCTCATTTGGTTTTGCCAATTTTTCTGTCTCCCTTGACTGCTGAGTGTTCTGGAAGAACATCATTACACATAAATATGCCTGGAGCAAAACCCAGCATTGATTCTGCTCTTTGTGACCTTTGTAGGGCTGGATCTGACATTATTTTTAGCACTCACATTTTTGCCTCTTTTCTACATATTTTGTGTGGTAGCAGCAGGACTGTAACTGACCTTGTGAGGCCTTCGGTACCAGTAGAATCATAGAATAGTTAGGGTTGGTAAGGACCTTAAGATCATCAAGTTCCAACCCCCCTGCCATGGGCAGGGACACCTCCCACTAAACCGTGCCACCCAAGGCTCTGTCCAACCTGGCCTTGAACACCGCCAGGGATGGAGCATTAATTTACAACCTCAAAGCACCATTAAGGTGCTTTACTTTTTTGCTATAATTAGAAACAAATTACAAAAATAGAAAAGTTCTTGTATATGAATGACAAGAG
Source organism: Coracopsis vasa (assembly GCA_026283785.1). Taxonomy (NCBI): domain Eukaryota; kingdom Metazoa; phylum Chordata; class Aves; order Psittaciformes; family Psittacidae; genus Coracopsis; species Coracopsis vasa. The sequence goes on from JANHGB010022363.1 coordinate 40,172, forward strand.
ATACTAATTATTTACAAAAATTAGATACTGATTTAGAAGTTAACCTCTTAAAACAGGTATTTAACTCACTTGACAACTGTAGCATTCTTGCTCAAAACAAAGCAAGAACATCCATTTGGTGTTTCTTGGAAAAAGCTGACGTATTTGTGTATGCCATCAATTTAGATCTTTTTATAAATACTATTTATTTTTAGAAACACAACATTCTATTGGGAAGTTTTATCAGGATCTCCATCTCTCCACTGCACATTATTTCTCCAGACACTATACACACAGGCCACACTGTGTGCAGGGCTTCTCAACTGCACTTGCATCTCTGGTGCAGGTGACGACTTAGGTTGTATTGGACTCACCTTTCTAAACCATTAATATCCAAAGCAGAAGGGACACTTCCCACTCACATCACTATTTTTAACTCTTCCAAAGTGCAATTTTAAGATAGTGGCACATTCTTGGGACATGATGTATACCAACCGCAGTAACAGCAGAACTGCACACTCCGCTGACACAGCACATCGGTTACTTGATTGCAAAACACAACTAACTGATGTTGTCATGAGGTTGTAGAAGTACATCCATTATCATCAAGGTAAATACAAATGCGACTCAGTTGAGAGCTGTGCACCATAATCAAGTGGTTAAGAGTAGAAACAGTAAAGAGGAAAGCAACTGCGCTGTGGTGTCTGTGGATGGACCATCTAAGCTAGAAGAAAAAGACTAAGAGCTGCTAATAACTTCCCTTCCAATAGTTTATAGTATATGTATTTATAAAAAATTTTATATTTATATATTATATTCAGATATTTATAAAAATATTTTAATATATTTTATATATTCTATTTATATATTAGCTCTTCATAAATATATATATAGGGGCATTTTTATATTTTAAAATACTTTTTCTGAGATCTTCTCAACATAAAACTTGAATCTTTTTCAAACCAGCTAGAAGGGATGTTAGAAAAGGAGCTCATGAGAACAGATGAACAAGGGAAGTAACTGTACACAGTTTTGAACATTCATATTACAGTTATTAAGCAACAACCATGCTTTTATTGTGCAAGCTTGGAACCACAAAGCTGTGGGAACCACATAACCCCTAAACAAAACACAACCACCACCAGCATCAAGTTCTAAAACTAAGTATACAGCTCCTGAACAGCCTCATGCAAGCTTCAGAGCTGATTTAACATAATTACTTCTGCTATCATCATACCATAGCGGCAGCTTTGCATATCCCACTTTTAAACTCTGTATGACAGTTATCTTAGCTTATTTTAAATCAGATAAAAGGTTTCCACTGTATTAGAACTCTTGCCTATCACAGGGGGACCTTGCCCAGTGCAGTGGCATGTCTCAAGTGGAGCTCTAAGCATCCACTGTTAACAGAAGCAGCCGGCACAGGACCTTGGACTCACTAACTCCCATCACTTTAGCAAACATGGGTAAAAAACAGTAGCAACAGCAGCCTGGGCAGTACCTCCTCACTGTTTCTTTCCTTTCACAGAACTGGATTTCTCAGTCACATGAAGCAAAAGGAAGCATCCCCTGGTCATGGGGGTTGCTCTCTACAAGAGCAGACATGGCTGAAAACGTCCCATCCAACCAGATGTCAACCTCAGACCACATTTTCAGCCATGGTTTGATAGTTCAGCACTGGCTTTTCCTGACAAAGCTTCTTCCAGCACAAGCACAGGCTGGAGGCTGACCTATTGACACATGCTCCGTGCATGTTCCTGTAACATTACAAGCCCTGGTCAGTCACTAAAGACACCAGCCCGTAGTATCTCTGGGGTGCTGCCTGCATGAGGACGGCAGACCACCACCTGGAAGCCATGTCTCAGCTGTGGGCTACAAGCCCTGCAAGATTGTTCAGCCAGTGCCTGGCTCTACTCCTAAACCACCTGAGAACAAGAATGGAGCATTTAGATGTTAGAAGTTCACTCCACCCCTCAAAATGATTTCTGGCACATGCATTAGTCACAGTGCTTATGCCACACTTACATTTTGTACCTTTTGTACTACATTCTCCAAGAATGAACAAGCAAAAGAAACCCTTTCAGCCGACATAATGTGCTCAACGTACGACAGCTCTACTTGCATTTCAGTAATCTCCTAGATGATTACCTACCTGAAACTGTGAATACCTTGAAGCTCTTGCTGTAACACCTCCTGTGTGGTTGCTATTAAGTCCAAAGCTCCAACAAACTCAGAAGTGGATAGCAACAACTGTACCGTGGGCTGTGTTTGGTGTACAGTAGCCATTAACTTCAGTTTATTGTATGCTTTTATACAGTTATTTCTGGTGAGTGACAGTCTTAAAACTCGAAGTGATCCTTCACACATTACTTTATCAATTTGGGCAATTTTCTCTCTAAGTAATTTTACGGCCTGGGAGGTTTTCCTGAGGTAGTCCTGCAACTCATGCTGAGAGGTCATTGCATGAAAAAATGCTTCTGAGCGCAGAGAAATCTGATGTGCAATATTGACTTCCACAATGTCCAGATAATGGCTCAGCTAGAAAGAAGAGGGAGGAGAAAAAAAAAAATCAAACAGTGTTGTCATGACTTGGCAAGTTTATGACCATGCAAATACATTTCCAGGGTATTTGTCTTATTATATCATGAGAAAATTTTGCTAATAAAAATTAAAGCCGTTTGACATATTAGCAAGCAAATAGCTACCTGCTGTGGTTTGATCATTTGTTTCTAAATGAGTTCAAACTCACTTTGGGAAGGCTGACTTGATGCCTCTTCTGCCTGAATATTATAAGGTAGAAGAGCAAATAATTTCAAAATACTCAAAAGCTTTTGTACCACATGGATGCACACTGGCCCTGTTAGAATATGGCCATTAACCAGAAGACAGCTCTGGATATTGGCTTGCAAGTAAGAACAGCGTACACATGCAAATACACTATGCACTTCGGATCATTGAAGCTGCTAAAGATGCAGCCCAACTACACTCAAAGGAATAGCTCTGTTCATTTATAAGGCTGTAGCATCTTCTTTGTAGAAAAATCCTCAGGATATATCTGGCTGCAGGGTTTTTTTGCCAACCAGCTGGAGTTCCTATTAAGCGTATTTCATGTGCACTGGCACTGTGGGATTCCCAGACACAGAGTATGCCTACATGTTTAGAAGCTAAAATTCAAAATCTCTATGTCAAACAGTTACCAGACTACTGGGTTGGCCCTGATTATTTGAGCTGTAAAAGCTCTGTGTTCTGGCTTATGCTGAATATGCAAACTCAAAGGACGGAGGCATTAGGATGCTCATCTGAATGCTAATACTCAGATGACCTGGTTTCTAAGAGGTGCCAAGCACTCAAACCTCATGCTGAATTTCAAAAGGCTCATCCAAAGATGGAAAGAAAATCAGCTGGAGAATGTTTCCTTCTTACAATTATTTTCATCCTGCATGTATTTAACACCAGGGATTTATTCAATATGCAAACCCATCTTTTTTGTAGTAAGTTTAATCAAAAACATCCTCCACCAAGCAGCTGTGACACACCTAGCCCACAGGAAAAGCTGAGACAGATTGTGACACAGGGATCAGAGGAAAGGTTATGATTATTTATTTGATTATACCAACCAGATGCCCCAGGTCCCTCCACTATGCTAAGTGAGGTAGAACAAGCAGAACAAAATTATAGTACCTGCCTCACAGAGCTTACAGTCCCAATGTAGGGCAAGACATGGAAGGAAGTAAGGAAGAGAAGAATGTCAGGGAGAAATTGTTCAAGTAGATCAGCAGCAGTCAAAAAGCACTAATAGCTGAAGTATGTATGCTTATAGCAGGGTTTTCCAAATCCTGTTGAAAGCCAGTGCTTGGAGCTAAGGCTAATTATGGCAGCAGGGTGCCTATTTAAACACGGTTAAGTGTAAACCTCATGCAGTTCAAAGCCTTTAAAAAGTAAAACAAAAAAAATTGGTCCATTTCAGCAATATGAAGCAGTGTAATAATTTGTTTGTCAGGCATGTGGCTTTGGAGGCAACAGAACTGCTTTATACTATTTAGATATTTGTTATCACCTCTCCAAAGCAGCATGGCTCGTGGCTATTCAAAGCCTTATTTTCATTCCACTGCATCAGAGGCCTCTGGGTCTCCTCTGCTCTAAGTCCATGCTGAGTGTGCATCCTGCTGCTGCCAAGCACTTTTTGAGGTTAAATAATATACCAGGCACTGCTTTTTCATCTTCAGACAGCAAAACTGCCCCAAGAAACTCCAAAGAAGTATTCCTCCAAATTTAGGTGTGGAGGACAACTCAACAAATGGTATGTTAGCCTCCCGCAGAGCCTGCCTCTTCCTCCAGGCCTGGCAGGAGAGCAGGAACAATAACTCCTGGAAATGTGGAAATACCTTCCGGAGGATCTCATGTTACTATTTCTTAAGGCATCTCACTACTATTTCTTTTTCTTTCCCCCTCCTTGGTCCCAGAAGCTTTAGTAGATAACACAGGAGGGAAAACTGAAGTTAGAAAACACTCCAAAATTGCATAGATTTTCTATAAGCATTTTATAGGTATTTGTACCATTTGTACCAATTGTGGGATTTTTCTATAGTGTGACTACTTAACAAAACATAAAAAAAAGACCAAGTAAAGATTTCTGTTTCCAATATGAAACTCCTCTGCTTTCACACTCTCCAATGCACTCAAGTCCTTTGTGAAATACAAAAATGGATCAGTGCAGATAACATGACAAAAGTGACGGGAAGTGCCTGACATACAAAACCCTTAGGATTTAGTATTTCTTTCAGCACAAAACCACAGTGCCTTGAATCTGGTTTTCCTGAGATGTGAGAAAGCAATGGTCTTAAACAGTGTACAACCTCTAGCTTTCCATTCTCAGAGAACTGCTCTTCTTCCCTAACAAACAGCTCCATACCTCTGAAGTTTCTCAGTATATACCTGCTTCACTAAGTTCCAATAGCCACAAAGAGCCAGTTATTATGTCATATACAGATTCTTTTTTATCAGATTTGATAGATTTATTCAGCAGGGGAAAAAAGTTCTCTTTCAGCAAGATGCTTCCTGCATTGTTTATTAACAATCTGCAGCCTGGTGTAAAATGAGAGATAACAAAGCCCACAACAGTGATACCTCAACAAACAGTACAGAACAGCAGCAAGGTTTCTTTGTAGTAACTAACAGCTGCGATGGATAATGACATTTTGTATGACAGTTGTACCTTTTCTTGAAGTAACCTGGAGGAAGCTGCATCACGATTTCCTTTTCCACCAGCAGTACTAAAATGAGACCATGGTAAAACGGCATTAAAGGTTAAGGAATCTTCCAATGCAAAATCTGGTTTCATAAAAATCTGAAACAGAAAAACAAAAGAAATAAATGCGCCTCCCTCACCCCTACAATTTCCTCCCCAGTTAAACACACCTCCCATCGCATGAAGCTAAAAGGGACCTTATTTGTTAATTTCAAAAAACAAGCTTTCATTTATCCAGGCAAACAAATTAATTCCAGACCTTTCAACCGATTTTCTTCATCTTAAAAACTTGTGCGATCTGACAAAGTCTTATCTTCCTAGAAGTGGCAGGCACATCTCCAAAATTACACAGCCTATCAAGCATCCAAGATGATCTAAACATCCTGAGTGTGAAAGTGTAGGCAGCATTAAACTTAGGTGCATCCTCTAAAGGATCAGAGCAAACAGAGTTTTTCAATAGCAGGGGCATCCTACTGTTGATCTGCTCACTTCTGGGGCTATAGCTTCTACCAGAGTGAGGATCCAGCCAGCTGTCAGGGTGCACCAAGTGTTGCCTGAGAGGGAACAGCTGATCTCCTTTAGCACAATGCAGCAAACATGCTTGTCATGAAAAAGAGTCAGTAACACGTAACATTAACTACACATCTTGGAGAACTATTAATCCAAAACTCCCCCTGATTATGTCACTTTTACTTGACAAAACTGGTACAAATGTTAAGCTCCCAGGCAGACAGTAGCACCCTTTCCCTGTATTTATGAAGTGTAATTATAAAAGGTTTAACATAGACTATAGCATCACACCACACTCAAAACATTCTTGTTTCAAGGACTTTAAACACTGCAGTGACAGCTATTCAAATAACAGCCTACACGACTGGCACAGAGATGCTGACCCATACTAACACTGACTTCTTAATGTACATAAAAAAAATTATTCAGCCTGAAATGGAATCTGGAGTTGTGTCTTTTGTTAACATGTCTCAAAAAAAACCTACATCATATACACTGCAAGCATATACGCAAGAGAGCTTTGCTCAAGGATTCAAGGAGTTAAATCTAATGTTATGTTGTACACTGTGCAATATTCAAGCTTCTATCAAGCTCTTCACTTCTCATTTCCTCCTAGTACACAGAGTGGCTAATTGTTCCCAGCTCTGATGTTTTAACTATTAAAGATGAAAAAAATAATGGCAATTGTATTCTACTTAAAGAGAAAAGTCAAGACCACAGAAACCAGCAGCAACAAACGAAAAAAAAGGGAAAGAAAAAGCAGATTGTTCTTAAGTCTTTTAAATTTTGAGCACTGCAGATCCTCTTGAGAATCAGCTCAAGTAATCAGCTTGGACAAAATTTCTACAAAGAAGAGAGTACGTTCTTATATTCACGACTACATGCAAGAAATCCTTATAAAAGCTTAGCGTGCACAGGGACCATACCTTAGGTACTTGTTCCAGATCTGTCCTGGATTTATCTAAAATTAAACAAAATAGGAGTAGTCATTCATGAGCAAACAACAGAAAACAGTTATCATGAATACTGTTAAACCCTATGAGGAAGTTTTCGAGACAACAATGCCAGGTTCCACACAGGGGACATACAGGTTGGGCGGACAAGGTTAAAACTGAAATGAAACGTTCTGACTGAACATGAGGAAAACCTTTTGCACCATGAGGACAATCAAGCACTGGAGCAGGCAGCCCAGAGGGGTTGGGTATGCTCCATCCTTGGAGGTTTTCAAGGCCTAACTAGATAAAGCCCTGAGCAGCTTGGCCTAACCTCCCAGCCAAACTGGCTTTGAGATGTCAGCTGCAGTAAAGACCTTCTGAATTCCCTTCCAACCTGAAATATTCTGACTCCTCAAAACACTCTTTGGTTCTTAGTTGATTTGTTCCTTACTTTATTTGGTTTGAAATACATAAGACAACCTAGGAATCATTTTGCTGTCCTCAGTCTTTGGACAGACCAACTGCAATGGAAGTGAAAGGCCAAGTCTTGTGGGCTAGAGTTAGAGGAAAACAGGTAATGCCAACAAAAGAAATCACAGAAAATAAAGAGTTTCAGTTTACCAAATGGTGCTTCTACCAGGAACTGTCCATCTACACCAGAAGCTCCCTGCTACTTTGGTGACACAGTAATTTTCTCTTGTGTAAAAACAAAGGACTCTTTCAAAATGGATTAAGCTAAGCCTGAAGAAGGAACTCTTATTTTGCAGTATGCGCCACAGATAGACTCATTCAGGAACAGCTATTCCAAAGTAACACCAATCACAGAGAAACCCTACAGAAGGACTTCCTTTTGCATGGAAACAGAGGAAGAAAGCCGACTGAAAGAACTTGATCAAAAGGAGTACACTTACTGAATGCTTCTTGCTGTGTTACCTGTAAACATGGATATAGACAAGCCTGATCAAACACTGACTGGAAAATGAACCCTTTTATGGTAATGTTTTTGAGAAAATAAAATAAATTAAACATCAAAAGCTTGCTCCAGGATGTGGTTGTTTATTTTCCTTTTTCTTGTCATTTCTTTTTCATTTTGCCTCTCACCTTCCTTTGTCCAGTTTCACATTAGCTGAACTACATCTCTACAATCTTGAAATTCAGCCTTGCTACAGCTGCAGACACCAAAAGAAGTTTGCCAGGTAATTTTTGCTAACACTAACCAGAGGAATACTAAGCAGAAAACTGGCCAGAGTGGAACTGCATGAAACACAGGAAAAGGCAAAATCCTGCGCCTGGCCAGGAATAACTCCAGGCACCATTAAAGGCAAGTGATCTAGTAGCTAGAAAGCACCCCTGCAGAGAGGGACCTGGAATTCTGGCAGGTAACAAACTGATCATGATGCAGCAGTGCACTCCTGCCTGTGGCAAAGCATCCCGAGTCACGTTAGACAGAGCACTGTCAGCAGGTTGAGGGAAGGTGAACCTCCCTCTCTCCATTCAGGACTGGCGAGACATCTGTGCCCAGTTCTGAGCTCCCCAGTACAAGACAGACCTACGTATACTGGAGTGAGTCCAGTGAAGGGTCACAAAGATGATTAAGAGACCAGGAGAGGTTGAGAGAGCTCAGACCGCTTAGCCTCAAAAAGATTGGGGGTATCTTATCAATGTTTTCAAGTACCTGATGGGAGGGTGTAAAGAAGACAGAGTAGGCTCTTCTCAGTGGTGCCCAGTGACAGGACAAGAGGCAATGGGCAGAAACTGATAAATTAAAAATGCCACCTGAACATAAGGAAAATACTTTTACAGTGAGGGTGGTCAAACATTGAAACAGTGTTTACACAGCTAGAGAGCCTGTGTAAATTCATCCATCCATGGATAAACTCAAAACACAGCTGGACACTGTCCTCCTGTAGGTCACCCTGCTTGAGCAGGTGGTTTGGAGTAGACCATTTTGAGATGTCACCTTCCACCGCTGCCATTCTGTGACCCTCAGGGCAGAGAGACAGGAATGGCCCAGCGCCATTCTTCATTGCAAAGTCAACAGCTGCTGACACAACAGTTTCCACAGATCTTAAATAAAAGGAAGTTAAAGAAAACACTGGCAGGCACATAATGACCTGCCATGAATGCAAACATGACAAGGAAAAGTTCAAGAGCACGTATAACAAGCATTCTGACCTATAAAATATCAGCAGTGGTCATGAATACTTCTAAGTCAACCATATCTGGGTTTTCAATTATTGTTACAAAGAAATCATCATCAGTGTTATTGCACATGAAGCCTTCAAGCAAGTAAAAGAGATTATCAGTATGCTATAGCATTCGTTTTTGAATGCTATAGCATACTGATAATAAAATGAAATTAGTTTTAAAGACTAGGGAAAAGCTCTGACTGTACCGTGGGTGTGTAATAGAGTCCTGTCGAACGTATCTTTAGGAGTACAAATGTTCTTGCATCTTTCATGAACTTTCTCTCTCTGTAAAAGAGAAAATACAGTAAAGAATTATTCTGAAGCTTAAACAAGAGATTTTTTTCCTTTGAAACAGAATATTCTGCATATTTTCAGTGAAACATAGGTTTCACTGGAATCAAATAATTCTGATAAGTTCTTAACACAACAGTATTTTTCCCTCTTAAAAGCTCAGATGATGTTTGTCCAGGTGAAATGTACCAAAAATTGCAGCCTGTAGTTGATATGCTGTTTTTCTCTGTATCTTTATATCTCAAGAGAGAAGGGACACAGAAGTTCTTGAAGAGGTATAATAACTTCTCTACATGATGAGACAGAACCATAGTTCAATTGTGATTACATATCCAAACATTTGATTTCTAATCCAGAAAGCACACTAACACACAGTGAATGATTTTTCATTGTTAAATTAAACTGGATCAAAGTAGAAATTGGCTCCACATCTAACGAGTGCCTTGCTGAAACCACGTATCTTGTTTTGTCATGCTGAGTTTCAAATTTTATCTACAGGTGTAAAAACCACCAGAGACCACAGGGGTGAGAAACTGCATTTCTAAAGAACACTGATGTTAGCTAGATCTCTGGTAGAAGCTACATCACAGGTCAGCTCCCTCCTTCCAAAATCTTCTTTCATTTAGCAGTCACTGCATTACATGCTCATTTCAATGGATTAGCTCTTAGACATTTTGAATGTTGAATGTGTGAACTAATGGCAATAGTTCAGTTACAGACAATTCACTTTGACATTCTTTAACTATGATGTATACAAGTAACACTTCCTGCATCCAATTCTGTACCAGCAATAAAAAAAACCCAAAAGAAAGTTACAAACCAAGGAAGCAGAAAACAGTGGGAGACTTCTACATATTCTTTCAGTCAGAAAATAAGAAAAAGGAATACTACATACTTACTGACACCTGTATTTTAAGAGTTTGTAGAAGTCTCCTACTGGTCCTGGTGTCCTTAGATGTAGCTTAAACTTTCCTGTTACAAAAGAAATCATTGAGATAATAGGCCTATTTATAGTTTAAGAACTCCATGTATAAATTTAAATTAGAGACTTAAAAAAAACAAACCTCCAATCCTTGCAGTACATAGTCATGTTTTATATTTGATCCAAAGGTCTGAAAATGCTATGTTGCACTGTAAAGCCCAATCATTAAACAATCCTTGAAGAAAAAGGATCAATAATCAGAAAGGATAAATATGAACTGTAAGCACTGCTGCAGAGCTCAGTATTCAGGAATATAAATGAAAAAACCCCATGAAATTGCCTAGAGAGATCTTAAGACTGCATTTTCCACACTACTAATAGTGAGATTACAAAACAAGAAATGCCTAATGAAGACTCAACAAGCACTGAAGAGCAAATTAATTATCAGCTAACTGTGTAAGGGACCACTAACAGGGACAATCTCTAATTAGAAGAAGGATCTCAGATCTCTCCTAGTACTATGTGTATCAAATTTTGGTTCTTACCGGAGCGATTTCCTGTTGGTATAATGCAAAATGTTCCTTGGTGATCTGTGGGAGGTAGAATGAAGGCGTGACTTCAGTGTCCACAAAGTCCACTCCCCATGTTTTTGTAAAGAAATCAGATTCCCTTTTTGCTAACCTAGGATCATTTAGTGCTGCTGGGAGATTGACTTTGGAATGATAAATAGTCCATCTGTGCTGATCCGCAACTAGAGATGGGCTGTCACATAAATTATGGGGATCGCCTGCAGGACAAAAGACAAGACAGTTTGTTAAGGTAAGAAACTGAAAGTTGTATTTTTGCTAAAGTGTGGCTCTTAAGCAAACCATGTTTTCACAATTACGTAGTGGATTGGAATTAGCTATGCAAAAGTCTCCTTCTGCAACACTAACTTGCATTTCTTCTATCAGATTAACCAACACAAGTTTTGAACAGTGGTGTATTCATACTCATTAAATACACTTAGCTCAACAACATTAGCTTTTATTGCAGAGAAAGCAATTCCAAACACAAATGTATTTTGAAAAATCTGAGCCCAATCCATAGCACAGTTGAAATTCATTAGCATTACATTTCATAATTCTTAAGCCCCATCTACTCCTTTTTATAAACTCAGATTTAGTATAGCACTGCAGCTGTAACTGTGACCAAAACCTGGTTTTACAATAGCACTAGAGACTTATGACAGTACTAGAGAGAGATCTTGGTCTCTTGCTTCCTACTGCAAGAGGGCTGGGTTGTTTCACAGAAGTTATGCAGCTAGATTCCAAGCACACCGGACAGGTCTGTTACAGGCTCTGACAGAATATACCCTCTACTTGCATGTAGTATTGATCATAGCTATAATGTGAAATCACATAAGCAAGATCCCATCTATTATGTGGACATCTGAAAGCAAGCTGCAACTAGGAAGGCTGTCCCATTGCTCCAAAGGGACACTGGGTGGTACAAAGCAGAATTACAGTGTACTTTTAAGTGAGACTACGGCTTAGTACACTACACCCAGTATACAAGAACTGAACAATCGTCAATAGATTAGCAAGTTTAACTCAATTTTCACTCTCCTTGCACACCAGCATTACCTGTAGGTTCCTTGGGACACACATCAGGCAGCGACTGCACAGGTCGAAAGCGTTTCGTGGCATCCATTTCCTTTTTAAAGAAAGCATCACTGCTGTTTGACTGAGGCACTGGTGAAGAACTGTGGCTTGACGCCATTGCATAAAATCACCACTTGATAAAAGCTAAATAAGAAACAACAAATATCAAGGCTTTAATATAAAGATGTGGTTACAGAATGTATCAAAACAACGACACTATCAGCTGGACAGTAATTTTTTAACTGCAACACTAACTGACATTTCAACAGTAACAGGAGAAAGATTATTTTAAAGGTGAAAATTAAAAAAGCAGAATGTAACTTCACAGCCTGTTGTCTCCCACACTTTTAGGTTTGGACAGTAGCTTGTTCTTGCATGCAGGACCAATAAAATAGTGCATCTAAAAAAAAGACTTTCAGGCAATTCTTCCTTTCTATTGCTGTAACTATTGCAGCCATACTGTACATATTCACAGTAGAACTGCCTCACTGGTAGCAGAAAGCTTGAGTAGACAAGCGTAGAGCCCTCCGCATCACACAGCCCTACTACCTATTACGCTCAGTGACTGCAGGGAGCACATCACCTTTTGCATCTGGCTCCTACCACTGTTTTGATATTTTGGAGGTGGCACTCCACAACAACCATGGCAGCCCAGGCAGGGCAAGGAAAAAGACACAAATGATGTCAGTCTTCAAAAAACTGCTTTGCAGACCAGCAACTACTGGCAGTTAAGACAAACCTCAGAAAAACTAACCCACCTGCAGGATGGGCTTAGGCCAGGATTAAAAGCCCACATAACCACAGCTGAGGGAGCTCACAAGCCCCTGCCCACCTCACAGGCTTCCTGCAACTGCTCTACTCAAGAGATGGGCAGAGCATCCTGTGAGAGGTCTGCAAAGGCATGCCACGCTCAGTGAGGTTTAACCACAGTGAGATACATGCCTCAGTGAGAAAGGCAACTGGTGAAGGTGGGGTATTCTGTGTCCTCACTGTTGCACTGCCGTAACATTAGGACCCCAGCAACAGGAGGTTTGCTCTTTTTTTCCAAAGGAGGAGGTCTGCAACCTATGTTCCTGGTTCTGACAAGCAACAGCTACCCACAGATGCCATATATTATTTATGATTTCTAGTAATTGAAATAATCAGATTTCAGACAAATCAGAATCTGAAGAATACAAGCACACCAGAAAAGCACGAGCAGATCCTACCCATACAACACATACATATTTTATCACCTGAATCAGGAAAACTGACAATTCAACTTTTCATGGCTGCCTAGTAAAATAAACTATAGTTTATTCCAGCATAAAAAGTATTTGCAGAGAGTAGACAATTAAAAAATAATTCAAAAAACTCTGGATTAAGGAATATCCCACTAATTTTCAGCTTTCAGGATTTTAAGCTCCCAATTTGAAAATAAGCAGCCTTACAAATTTTACACTAGGGCTGAACAATGTAATGAGTTCTTTCCATCTGTAAACAAAGCTGCATTGTCATCAAAGTATGGGTTGAGTCAGTAGTAAACTGCAGAACTATTACAGGTTTGAGAGTTTATTAAAACACCCCCATAATGTACAGCTCAAAGAGTACCCATTCAAAGCGACTGATATGATTCCTCACCTTCAAAGAGAATAAACACAGCTAGCGAGATCTTAGCATTGAACTACCAACCCTTAATGGACACCTAAATTACTCACTACCCTGTGAAGGAGCACAAAAAGATAAAAGGCCTATTTTATCTTCAATCGCTGAAGTGGGCACCAAAGGATGAGCATACGTCACAGTGTCAGCGTCTAACAGCACCACAAATCTCATCTGGAATGGAAAAAAAAGTTCTACTTTCTAAATGAGACTGCAAGCGTCCTACAGAACAACTCAGAAGAAGAGTTAAGATACGTACAGCTGTAATAGAGCATCCTAATGAATGGGCCCATAATGACTAACAAACGGATTCTGGCTAAAACGCTGTCCACTGGGTACCATTTCTGATGTTCACTTGCTTCTCTCCCTTTCCATTTGACAACAGAGCAAGACAAGGAGGATAATGTGCTTCTACTGCTACTTTTAAAAGTGACTTTTCGAAAGTCAACTAAAGTTCAAAACAGAGCAGCAGAACCCTTTCTAAAAATGCTGCACAAGGACTGAAAATCCATCTCCCAGGTTCTTTTGGAACGGGATTCCCCTCTTTCTTATACCAGAAAAACTTACTAGTCAAGATAGAGAATGGCAGCACTAATAGAAATCTGGAAGTAGTCAGAAAGGGAAAAACCCTTTCCAGACATCTGACAGACCTTCCTTAAATATCATAAAGCATCAGTTCCTCTCCCCAAAAAGCTCCAAAGAAACATTTTGCTCTACTACTATTGTTGCATGTTCATGTTCTTATGTTCTTCCCTCGACATTTCCAAAACAACTTCTTTCTTCATGAAGCTTTTCCCTAATGTTTTTGGGTGCTTTTGTGAAAAAATCTAGTATCCATTAATGACAAAACATCATCATTATCGCATTCTTAAAAAAACCCAGCCAGTGCTGAGTTATAATGATCAAGTCTCCTAAAGGCATACAGTAAATTTATCTGCACTTGGAACTGCTTCAAAGTTCTGCATTTGCAGCTTTTCTCCTGAAAAAGCCTCTGTAATATGAGACACAGCCTGCTCTAGCCAGATGTATGAGCAACTAAGGCAATTTGTAGAAAGCACTGAAATCTCATACTCTTGCTAGCAAGTCTTTCATTAAGCCTCACTTTTTTCCCCATAATGAGGAATATTCTAAGACATGAATTGTCTCAACTACATAAATCTCAGTGGAGAAAACTAATTGCATTATGCCAGTCCAAGATTTAAAATAAAAGACAACGCTGAAGACAAGCTCAGTACCTCAGCTTTTCAAAAACAAACTATGCCTACTCTTGCACAGATTACTTATTGCCATAAATTATTCACATTGCCATTGTACAGACAAATCTTAAAATAGAATGAAAAGAGTACAATAAAATATCAGTGCAAGCAGTAACCTTCATACTGCTGAGTGAATTTCAACAAGATATAAGGATTCACAGGCAAAGGCCTTCTTAAGTGGCACGCAATATGATGCTGTACTAAATTATTCATAGTTAGCAGCTATTCTAGTAGCCTCATAAGTCAGAACCTTATGGATAATTAACTTCAATGAACAGCCACATTTGCACAGGAATAAACCCATCTGTACTGCCCCAAACCAGGCATTCCTCAAACTGCAGTCCTTAAATTAGCCTAATAAGTATCACTTCAGAGAAAGAAAACTGAACAATATTATCTGAATTAAATTCAAATTACAAAGGAATCTGTGACAAGCCTATATGAAGACAAAAATCCTGCCCTACACCTGAGCCTTTCTGTGTACACTAACCTTGCACACAACTGAAGAACAGTTTCATTTGTTCACCAAGAGAACAGCCATCCTTCGTGCTACACTACTAAACATTTTATAGACAAACAAATCCATAACCGGCCTTCTGAATCAGCATTTTAAAATATGCAACTATATATAAATCTGCTGATTTAAACATAAAAACCCCATCAAACAACTCAGTGCTAACATAGAACAAAACTGCTGCAGAATACTTTCACTCACTCAAGTTTAAATGCAAGTGCAATGCAGGTAAATGTAGTTAACTGCACAAGCTGTGCAGAATGAATTATGAAATGGTGAGTCCCCTGAGCCTCCTACTTAGAAGAGCATATGTGCAGCAATAAGAATATGCAACTGTGTAACTTAATGACATCAATATTTAAATTATATAGGGATAAAATTGGGTTAGATTAGCTCTGTTGTCTCCAGTAATCACCATAATTTACTGACATTTTATCTAGCAATGTGAATTACTAACACAATAAAAAAAGCCTTTAGGGGTTAGACACAAGAGTAATGATGGAAGTTAGAACACATGATAATGGCTGTATCTGCAACATGCCTTCAATATATTAAATTTATTTTGCATACTGTATTACTTTCCTTAGTTTAAAAAAATGACATTAAGTCAAATGTTAAAACACATTTTTACAAAAGAAAAAAAAAAAAAAAATCAACCACTG